>CAUOFW020006757.1:0-23055 GCA_963454935.2 Ilex paraguariensis | reverse complement strand
CTATCAGAATTCAACAGATCATGAAAAGAAGTAAGAGTATATTCATCACCGCCCTGATCACATTGAAAACATTTAATGATTGTGGAATATTGAGTGCATATCATGTTACGAAAGGTAGTAAAGATAGAAAAGAATTCAAACGATGTTTAATCAAGAATACCCAACAGTACCTCGTGTAATCATCAATAAATGAAACATAATATTTGGACCCTCATTGTGTAAGAATAGGAGCCGGTTCCCATATATCAAAGTGAACAAGATCAAATGGTGTAAGAGAACAAGTAACACTTTTATTGAATGACAATGCACTAAATTTAGCCACCTTGCATCCACTACAATCAGAAATGTCATGGCTTCTTAAATTACCCAAACTACCAGTTGAAGCTAAAAATTTTAAACGAGAATAAGAAACATGACCAAAGACAAAAATGCCAAATAAAAACTAGATAACTATGGACTGAAACGAAAAGAAGATAAATCAACAGTAGAAGCAGTAGCATCAATAACTGGGACATGCGGCTCCTCCGATACATATAGCCCGCCCTGTCTACAGCTAGTTCCAATCAGCTTCTTGGATCGTGGATCCTGCACAACACAATTAGAGGAAGAGAAATGAACCAAAAATTCAGAATCAAATAGTTGATTGACTGAAAGTAAATTCAAAGTAAGTTGAGGAATATGATAGACATCTGAAAGTGTAATGTTGGAAGAAATAATTGTCCCAACACCAGCTAATGACATGTGAGAACCATTGGCAGCAAGGACAGATAAAGAGGAGGAAAACAATAGATGAAAACAAAGAGGAGTCATTGGTTATATGATGTGTGGCACCTGAGTCAAAGACCCAGGTAGTTCGTGATATACTTGAAGGACCTGAGTTGAACGAACCTATAGTGGAAGAAATTGTGAGAGCACCAGGCTGATGAAGAGAGAAATTTCTGTGGCTGATCTGTAGCATAGTCAGGTTAGGAGTTGATGAAGTTGACTTATCCACTGGTGGTGCTACGACCGCTGTATGACGTTCTCTAGACTTAAATGACTGATTTTGAGATCCTTGTGCATTCTTGTTCATCAACTTTGGACATTGGGCCTTCCAGTGGCCCTTTTCACGACATAAGCTACACTCATCGGAAACAACTTGACCTTGATATTTGTTTTGGGAATTAGAAGCCACTTTAGAAGGAACAGCCAAGATAGTCTGATTTGGTAGTGGAAGAAGACCTTTTCCAGAAAGCGTTTTAAGGTGAATCTCTTCAGCTAAGAACTCATTAACAACTGTATCTACTGAGGGGAGTGGGTGACGATGAAGAATAGAACCACGAAGTCCCTCGAAGTCATCCTTAAGGGCCATCAAGAATTGCACCAGCCTCTGTTCCTCTCTGAAGGTGCGATATGCCAAATTAATGCTTAACTCAGTGGGTTCAGTAAGTGCTAACTAATCCCAAAAGCCAGTTATAGCAGAATAGAATTCTTGGATGGTTTTGTCCCCTTGGCGCGCATCTCGAATCTCATGCTTTAGTTGATACCTCTTTGTAAAATTAGACTGAACAAAAAGTGTGGTCAAATAATCCAAAATTTTCTTAGCAGTGGTAAACTTGGATAGATGAACCCCAATGGTCTGATCAACTGAGTTATTAATCCAGGTGATAATTTTCGCATTGTTAATATCCCAAGTACTCTTCAAATCAGCATAATTTTTTGTCTTAGTATCAATTGGAGGCTGTAAAACACCACTAATATAATTCTACATGTCTTTCCCTAACAAAATTTTTTTCATAACATAAGCCCAATAAACATAATTTTCACCCATTAGTCTCACACTAATGACTTGAAGTGAATCAGAGTGACCACTTGCCATTGTAGTAACAATTATCAATCAGCACCACAGTCACATTCAAACTCAGCAGCCCAAAGAAGTAATAACACCAAATAAGCCAAAAACCCAGCGGAACCCAACAGAGCAAAAAGCCAACTGTTGAAGCAAGCAAAAAACCCAACTCACCCATAGTTGCCGAAACAAGCCAACCAATCTAGAATGCCGAAGTCACAACAAGAAAACCACCCACAACTGAAGATTTGAAGATCAAAGCAACCCACAAAGACTTTCGGTTGCTGTTCTTATCGTAAACAGTAGCCTGACAGTCCCAAGCAGCAAATAGACACCCAAAATCAAACCAAAGACCTTCAAATCACACAAACAGCCAGTCTATACTCTTAATCGCACCCTTTAGACTTGATTGGAAGCAAGTAATTCGAGAAAGACAACCCCAATTCACAGATCAAAAAATAGGGCTGAAATTTTTGAAAAATCATTCAAAAATTAGAAAACCCTATCCGATGACCTCCAAATCAAAAACAAAGCATACCATTGGAAAGCCCATGAAGAATCGAGTACTGTAGTACTCTCCTTGCTCCAGTTTGATGACGTTAGCCCTAGTTCAGAAGAGGTTGAAACATTTGCTGTGTTCTTAAAACAAATTTTAAGAATGCTAAGATCAAACCATGCTCTGATACCATAATAAAATTGATCAATGAGAATAGAGAAGAGAAAGAGAGAGAGAATATATTATTCATAAAGAAGTCTGTAATACACAGGTTAACCTAGAAATATACAAAGTAACCCTTATATAGTAGGGCAACACAACATAAAGAAAATGCCTACACTACCTTTATTATGAATACTCTAACTGAGGCGTCTAAAATTGTTGGACGAGAAAAGACAAGACTATCAAATAAAGTTTCCCAATTGCCTATTATCTAGTTCTACTTGAGAAGCTCCATGTGTCATTTTATATATGTCGCTCGTCAAGCCTAAGATCTACATTACAATGACTTCAGTGTTTTTCTGTTCACTCATTCCCCTGTTTTTGATTTTTTTTTTTTATTTACTGAAAGAGCATAAAATTAAAACCACTTCACAGCTTGTAAGTGACACCAATTGTGTTCTCTATCTTGAAAAATCTAATCAATATCTTGCTGTCTCATTTCAAACAATTTATGGAGGCTGAATTAAGTTGTTCACCAGCTTTTTTGATTTTCCTGTTTCATCCATGCTCTATTAATTCATTCATGCAGTGAGAAGTCATCCTCAATATCTATTAGAAAGCAAATGGGTTTGTGAAATTTTCTTCTAGTAAGATCACTGATAATTCATTTTTGTAGGATAGTTTAACAATCAGTGTTTTTGCATGTACCAGTAATTCTGATCACACTCTCTGCTCCCACTGCAAGGGAAGAGAAGCTGAACTTTATTGCAAAACTGTAGCTAATGGTATGCCAGAACTGCTTGTATTCTAATTTTAAATATCTCACTTAAGTCTGTTGAATTTTTTGTTGTTTCTAATGACCACCGTCTCTGAGACAATAAATTATTGATGCAGTGTCGGAGTTGGAGAAGCTTTTTGGTAGGCTGTGGACACAGTGCCAAGAGTGCCAAGGCTCTCTTCATCAAGATGTGCTTTGCACTAGGTTTGTCTATTGTATCTATCTTATGGTTTTGTACCCTGCATAATTGTGTATCCTGTTATGTACTGTATCTGTTTAAAAAATGCTGGCATGAAAGTCAGGTGTCCTCTCATCGCCCCTTTCATATCACATTATAACAATTTCTTTTGTATACAACTCGTGGTTGTGAGCTTGCGGTCTGTAATGATGACCAAGCCATTGCCGGTTGTGGCACTTGCGCTTGTGCCTGTCATCTCTCATATGCTATATTGTGCTATGGTTTTAACTGCTGTTGTTCTTTCTTTCACTTAGTCGGGATTGTCCAATATTCTATCGACGGAAGAAGGCACAGAAAGACATGGCTGAAGCCAAGCTCCAATTGGATCGGTGGAACTTCTAATGTGGGTGATTTTTGTGTTCCCAAATTCAATCTGTTTAGTCAAGAAAAGCTATGAATACACTTGGCATCATTTATGAAAAGGCCATGGGTTGAAAGTGAAGTGAACTAAGATATCTCATTCAAATTTTTTGGGCCAGTTACTCGTGAGAAGACTGTTGTTAAGCCCCGACTTCTGAATCCGTCACTCGTCACGCAGATTATGCAGTGTGAGACTGGAGACAGCAAGTTTCATATTTGCCAGATACAGGGAAGAGTTCTATGATGACCCTGGCTTCCGGGTTGCGGTGGTAGAAAACGAGGCTGGTTGGCACAGATGTTCATGACTATTTCAGGTGGCATTGTAGGGCTGGGAGTTACACCAGTCTATGCAAGTTAAGAGCTTAAAAACTGACGAGGTTAGGTTTTCTTGTACAGTTTTTATCTTAAGGGTTTGGGGTCTGAAGTTTATGTGGGCATGTATGCCGACTATGGAAATCATCGAAATCTTTTGGTACAAAGGGAAGGAATGTATGCAAATAGTGTAATTTCAGTATTTATATTTCAAAACGTCCCTTTACATGCAAGTTAGATTTTGCATGTAGCTTGAGTTTTTAGTGTAGACATGGGTTCAAGATGGTATTAGAGTTTAGAAATTGTGAGTTCAAATCATTCCACGCCTCTCCCTTTACCATACAAAAAGAAACACAGTGATGGATCACTCAAGCGAGGCCACTCGCGAGGGGCAATAGTAGATAAATACATATGTAACACGTTTCTCTAATAACTTAAAACTTTTTTCAACTTATCGAATGAGATGGTTGTTTAAAAAATATAAGTATTTTTAATATTTTTTCAGCAAGTTGCATGGGCTTTTACCCTTCGAAAATCAGAAAAAATCATCTACCCCATTCAACGCATACTGCAAGATGGTGAAATTAGCAACATTTGGGATCAAGCGTAGTTGTTAAAACCATTGACGATGGGGTGTATTCTTGCTATACTTTGAAGGGTATTACCGCAATTTACTATTAATGTTTTTAGCCCTCCAATGATTTGTATTTGCTTGTGTAGACATCTGTGGGGATATTTTATTGACATCTATAGCAGAAGTAATACTTTTTGCTTGTCAAAGGAAGAAAGTTTGTGAATGTTGAAGTCAAAATCAGAAAGGAGAAGAATTTAAATGATACTGGGAGTTCCAGTTTTCTTGTTTGGTTGTGTTGGAAAACTAGATGGAAAGATTATATCAAAGAAAAATAATGGAAACTTTTATAACTTAGAAGAAACTTGAATTCACCTTCCAAAATGATGAATAAAACTTGAAAAAAATGAAATCACAATCTTTCTTTGAAAAAGTAATTTATTTTCCGTCTCTGTTCTTTTTCTTCTTTGTGTTTGTCCCTTTGTCTTTCCTTATTCTTTTCCTTTCCCTCTGTTTCCATTTCAAGTTGCACAGTGCAACTGCAAAAGGCATTTGGATTTTAGTTTTCAAGGATATGGGCGAAATTTCAAGGAAATACTTTCTTGTTTCAAACTATGTTTACATCATCATACAGAGAGATTGGTTGGTTTAAAATTGTATGTACGGTATGGTTACATAGGGTTAAACATATTTCAAATCAAAGTTTTTGTAAAATTAACAAAGTACACTCAACAATCAAATGAATTGTGGTGACCCTGTCTTACGATGTGTTTGGTTGGTGTTAATGAAGCATCAGAATGAGATGACCATTACTAAGTAATATTCATTCTAATTTTTGGTTTGTAGTAATAAAAATTTATTGTCATTATCATGGACTGCCTAATTTCACTAGTACAGGATTATTCGTTCCTTAATAAATATTGTATATTTTTTACCCATCCTCACTCACCTCCATCTTCCCTCACAACCGCCACCACCACCTCAACCTGAATACTAGGTCTGGGGGCCTGGACCTGGTGATGGGTGGGTCTACAGTCTGTTCAGGTCTAGTTTTATGTTTGAGTTTAGGTCTAAGTTCAAGGCCTGGGATTGTGATTGAATATGGGGTGCAGTTGAGTCCAACTTCGAGTTTGAACGAGGTTTTGGATCCGATATGGGCTTCAGGGCCAAGGATTGGGGTCAGATCATGATCCCAGTACAGGTTTGGGCAAGGTTCAATGTATGTGCCCAAGATCCAGGGTTGGGTTTGGGTTCAGGGAGGGGAGGGGTTTTAAGGTCAAGATCGAAGTTGGGGCCTGGGTTAGGATCAAGGTCTAGGTTCAAGTCAAGAGTCCCATTTGTGTTTAGGTTGAGGATTCAAGGTCTTAGGTGCAAGTTTGGGCCTATGTTGTCTGTTGGTGTCTAAATCGTGGTCTAGGTTCAAGTCGGGTGTTAATGGGGCTGTAACTCGAGTGAGTTAAGGGATCAACTCAAGGTTAACTCAAGATACGAAACCTTCAACTCGAGGCTATTCTATCTTTAAAATTTTGAACTCAAGTTGAGTTTTGGTTACACAATTTGTGTGAAACTCAGATTTTTTTTTTGATGTTAAACTCATGTTGAAATTAAAGTTTTTCGTTAATCAAAACCTAATTGAACAAAAATAAGGCTCAATTTTGTGTTCAACATTGAAATTGAACCTAAATTTTATCTCTCATGAATCAAAACTAATTAAAAAACAAAAAAAACAAAATTCACATCTTTAATAGGTTTAAAATATCAATAAGAATGGATAGGGGAGTATGACTTAGATGCCATAATATTTTATATACATGTTTGCAAGATATTTTTTTTTTGAACTAGGGTTGAATCCATCAGCTCGAAATTCCAACCTGAGTATTGCACAAATTCAATTTCAGTTATAAACATTTTGCCTAAGTTCAACCCAAGTATTAAAAACTTGAATTTAAGTACCGAAAAAAATAGGTTGTGCTTGAGTTGAGTTTGGTTTAGCTAGCCTAAGTTGCACCCCTAGGGGTTAGGATATAAGATTGGGGTTTGGGGTCTGAGATCAAGGTTCGGATTTGGGTTTGTGTTTATTAAGGTCAAGGTCCAGGTTTGAGGTCTAGGTTTGGGATCTGGATTTGGGGTCTAGTGGTCGGGTTTTAAGTTCGTGTTCAAGATTGAGGGTTTGGGTTAAGGTTCAAGTTTGGGTTTGGGTCTGGTCGAGATTTGATATTTGGGTTCGAGCTTGGGTCTGAGTTTGGGCTTAAGTTTGTGGTCTAAGCTTGGGATTCAAGGTTTGAAATTTAGGGTCAAGATCAAGATCCAAGGCTCGGTCCGTTCGCGGTCTATGCTCCAATGTTTGGTCTAAGGCTCAGGGTCAGGGTCTATATTGGGATTTAGAAATTTAATTTAGTAAAATGGTTGAATTATCATAATATTAAAATAAAATTTCAATTTTCTTACAACACTGAATTATAATTGTCAGCAAACAATAGAATAGTTGTGAGTGTTCAATTCCATTTTCAAGTTCATTCTCTTTAATGTTCCTTCTGTTTTAACATAACGAAGGAATAAATTACATCCACCTTTTTGAGGTTTTTCTAAATAACTAGTAGATCCTTTCATGTATAGATAATAACATTGACCTCCTTGTGTTTTGGTTGTTGATAACATACTAATTTTACCTTTTTAAATCAACATTTTTGACCTTTGGTGCCAAATAATTGAGATGGATGTCATTGACAAGGAAGATTAGGGTAATTATCTATAAGAGTTCTAATTGTTATTTGAACATATTTTGAGGGAGGTGAATGCCATTTTATCCTAAAAATATTACAACAAACCAAATGCAATATTATAATTTTAAAATTATATGGACATAGTTTCCTATTGTGTTTTGATTTCAAAATGTATATCCTGTGTTATCATTTGAAGGGGCATGAAATTATATCATGTGTATAGACAGGTGAAATACTCACGTGATCATGAAAAGACTAGTCCCGTGGGGCACAAGTATTTGTAGCCTGGAACAAGCCAAACCGAATTGCAACAGTTCGGTTCATACTATCGAGCACGTGTGCACAACACAACTTGAAGACTTGGCCAAACAATGGGATGATCGCCTATAATTGATAAATTTAGGTGCAACAGCTAGGTAGAGTCAATGACTCAAAAGAACTATGATTTCTGCGATCAAGGGAGCGTTAGAGAGATTTCTGCGATCCCCAACAAACAATCCCGAATGAAGGAGATGTGTCATCTCCCACATCAGTAAAGGGAATCCTAGAAGCAAGGTAAAAGTCTATATAAAGCAGTGAGGTTGCATGGTTGGAGGTCAGTTGAATCCTTTTTACATATATTTTCTTCATATACATTTATTAACTTAAGCATCGAAGTGCCTTTGATCGAAACACTTAAATCCTAGACAGTTTGTTCCTTTTTGTAGGTAGCAATTTCAAGGAGGGGCAATTCTTTCACAAAGCTTAGGAGGTACAATGATTTTATCCTCCTACACTTGGCACCGTCTATGGGAACACTTCCAGAACAAAAACACAATTGGATCACTAGTAGAATTCGACGCGCAACAAGAAGACTCAGATTCAAACTTCCATGTGTCGTTCCACTCTAATAGGGACATTAGGTAGACATTTATGAAAGCCAAGATGAACAATATGAGGACATGATTTCCTCAGCTAGTTTCAAACCAGAAGATAATGAAATTCAGGATGATGGTCTGTAAGGAGAGTCCCTTCGTGCCGAGGGGATAATCTCACCCTAACGAAATTGGTTCAATCTCCACAAGATTAGTTAGATGCACATGGCGAGATGTTTAAAAGGTCATATGCAAGAGAGAATGCCTTAAAACAAAGGACGCTAGACCGTCGGAGACAGATGAGTAGTGAAGAGTCGTCAGAAGCTAGATATCGAAGAAAGTCACACTGAACTGAAAATGAGGAGGAAGAATGGAAGCGCTTCATCACTGAAGAGCTCGATAGTCAGCTAAGGAGGCTCGAGCAGAAATCGGCAAGAGACTTAGCATGAAGGGCCATGGGGGAATACGTTGGTGGAACAAATGTATCTCTATTTACCAGATGGATAAAATGAGCAAGGATCTCAAGCAAGTTTGTTGTCCCTAACTTCAAACTGTATGATGGGAAGACGGATCCAATTGCCTATATTCGTAATTAATGTCTGTCATGACGGTGCATAGGAAGAATGAGCCCTTGTTATGTACTATATTTCCTAGCAGCCTAGGGGAATTGACCATGAAATGGTTTGATGGGCTTACTAGGGACTCGGTGGATAGCTGGGGCCAACTCGCCGAGAAATTTACGGCTCAGTTCATTACCAGTAATCGACAGCCTAAGGATGTGAGGGTGTTACTGACATTAAAAAAAAGAACTAGAGAAACGTTGCGAGAATATGCTCATCGGTATTGGGAAACAATGAACGAGGTAGAGGCATGCAATCCTAAAATTACGGTAGCATCCTTCAAAATTGGATTGTCGAAGGAAAATGCGCTCTATCAGTTACTTACAAGAAGACCGGCAATAGACATGAAGGAGCTCATGGCCAGGGTTGAAAAGTACGCTAAGGTTGATGACGACCTTGGCAGAGATTCAAGTAGAGAATAGGCTGGGAAGAAGCAATTTAGCAAGGACAAGTTGGGACTACAAGCCTAGGAAGGGGCAAAGGGTAAAGAAAAAGAGGGGTTTCCCTCCAAATCCCTATACATGGGGGTTAACACTGTGTTTAAGGAACTAATCTATAGAATCCTCTCCCAAATAAAGGGAAAACCCTATTTCAAATTGCTGAACAAATTGGAAGGCAATCCTGCCAAAGAAACTTGAACTTCAGGTGCTCCTACTACTGCGATGTTGGACACATGATAGAGAATTGACGATATTTGAAGCAGCATTTAGAGGAATTGGTCCAATCCGGTCACCTTTCACCATTTGTGGAGGGTGGAACCAAAAATGAAAACTGTGTGAAGGGCCATGGGGGAATACGTTGGTGGAACAAATGTATCTCTATTTACCAGATGGATAAAATGAGCAAGGATCTCAAGCAAGTTTGTTGTCCCTAACTTCAAACTGTATGATGGGAAGACGGATCCAATTGCCTATATTCGTAATTAATGTCTGTCATGACGGTGCATAGGAAGAATGAGCCCTTGTTATGTACTATATTTCCTAGCAGCCTAGGGGAATTGACCATGAAATGGTTTGATGGGCTTGCTAGGGACTCGGTGGATAGCTGGGGCCAACTCGCCGAGCAATTTACGGCTCAGTTCATTACCAGTAATCGACAGCCTAAGGATGTGAGGGTGTTACTGACATTAAAAAAAAGAACTAGAGAAACGTTGCGAGAATATGCTCATCGGTATTGGAAACAATGAACGAGGTAGAGGCATGCAATCCTAAAATTACGGTAGCATCCTTCAAAATTGGATTGTCGAAGGAAAATGCGCTCTATCAGTTACTTACAAGAAGACCGGCAATAGACATGAAGGAGCTCATGGCCAGGGTTGAAAAGTACGCTAAGGTTGATGACGACCTTGGCAGAGATTCAAGTAGAGAATAGGCTGGGAAGAAGCAATTTAGCAAGGACAAGTTGGGACTACAAGCCTAGGAAGGGGCAAAGGGTAAAGAAAAAGAGGGGTTTCCCTCCAAATCCCTATACATGGGGGTTAACACTGTGTTTAAGGAACTAATCTATAGAATCCTCTCCCAAATAAAGGGAAAACCCTATTTCAAATTGCTGAACAAATTGGAAGGCAATCCTGCCAAAAGAAACTTGAACTTCAGGTGCTCCTACTACTGCGATGTTGGACACATGATAGAGAATTGACGATATTTGAAGCAGCATTTAGAGGAATTGGTCCAATCCGGTCACCTTTCATCATTTGTGGAGGGTGGAACCAAAAATGAAAACTGTGGTGCCACAGGCACCCCTCATGATCGACCCACTCATGTTGGGATTATTAATGTAATACATGCAGCCACAAACCCATACATGGCCACAAATAACTTGGATAGGGCATATATCAAACTGGTTGCTCAAGCCAGAGAAGTTTTCCAGCTGAGGGCGAGCCATGGGATTGGGAACAAGAAATTAAAGATGGATAAAGCAGCTGGGAGGATTATTTTTTTTGAACAAAATTTGATAGGGGGTACACCACCTGCAAAATGATGCACTCTTGCTTACCATATGAATAACAAACTTTGATGTTAGGCTGGTGCTGATTGACTAAGGGAGTTCCTCTGAAATCATGTACCTAGGCATCTTTCACAAACTAGGCCTCAAGGAAGCAAATACCCCTTTGGTGGGGTTCAGTGGAAAGATGGTTTTTCCAAAAGGAAAAATCACCCTTCCAGTTCATATAGGACCGATCAGGAAGATGATTGAGTTTTTGGTGATGGACGCTAAGTCGGCATATAATGCCATTATGGAGCATACCTGGCTACATGAGATAAGAGTGGTGCCCTTAGATGGAACCACTGAAAAGTATTTCTTTTTAGGATCTTCATTAACGACAGAGGAACACATAAGATTAGCCTCACTTCTTAATGAATATATTGATGTGTTCGCCTGGACAACGAGTGAAATGCCAGGTGTACCTCCCGAAGTTGTTTTTCATCACCTCAATGTCAACCCAAGTTTCAAACCTGTAAATCAGAAGCAGAGGAGGTAGGCCCTGCAACATAGGGAAGCTATAAAAAAGGAAGTGACAAGGCTGTTGGAGGCACGAACTATTAAAAAAGTTTAGTATCTGACCTGGTTGTCAAACACAGTGGTGGTAAAGAAGAAAACAGGAAAATGGAGGGTGTGTGTAGACTTTACTAACTTGAATAAGGCATGCCCTAAGGATAGTTTTCTATTATCCAAAATTGATCAATTAGTTGATGCAACCTTCGGACACGAGCGAATGAGCTTCCTTGATGCATATAGGGGATTCCACCAGATCCCCCTTGCCGAGTAGGACCAAGAAACTACATCGTTCATAACCCGGAGAGGATTTATTGCCACAAGGTAATGCCTTTTGGACTAAAAAATGCCGGGACAACATACCAAAGATTGGTGACGAAGATGTTTTCTAGCATGCTCAACAGTACTATGGAAGTTCACACCGACCTAAGATGAACTTTTGACGTCCTTCATAAATTCGGAATGAAGTTAAGCGCTTCAAAATGTGCATTAAGGGTTGGATCCGGGAAAATTTTGGGTTTCTTAGTCACCCATTGTGGAATAGAGGCGAATCCAGATCAAGTTGTGGCTTTGACTCGGTTGCAACAGCTGAAATCGATTAAAGAATTGCAAAGACTAACTGGGATGATGGTAGCACTAGATAGATTTATATCCCCAGCCTCTAATAGATGCCAACCTTTTTTTTTTTCAGTCCATTAATAGAAAAGGCAAGCAAATACGGGATCAAGAGTATGAAGAGGCTTTTAATAACCTAAAGGCTAAACCCGCACAAGATTTTCTCCCATTAATAAGCCCTTGACCTTTCGCTCAGTGGGGACTTGACATAGTTGACCCATTGCCTCGAGCTCCAGAGAATAATTGGTTTCCACTGGTTGCAACTGATTACTTCACGAAATCGGTAGAAGCATAACATTTGGCCAATATAAGGAACACAGATACCAAAACATTTTGTATGGAAGAACATTATCTCATGGTTTGGCATACCAGTAGTTCTTATATCCGACAATAAGACTCAGTTTGAGAGCGGTTCCTTCAAAAGCTTTTTGTTAGCGACATGGAATTCAGAATCGATATTCCACTCCTGTTTACCTTCAAAGTAATGGGCAAGTGGAGATTTTGAATAAAATCATCCTTGATGGAATAACAAAATGGTTAGAAAAGGCAAAAGGGAGGTAGGGAGAAGAGTTGCCCAGTGTATTATGGATGTATTAAACCACACCCCGACGTACAACGGGGAAAACTCCATTTGTGCTCGGTTACGGCATGGAGACTGTAATACCCTTGTAAATCGGATTGCCAACACTCAGAACCAACTTAGTAATGGATGAGAGTAATAACTCTGCCATTAGTCAAGAGCTAGATTTATTTGATGAAATGAGGGAGGCGAAAGTAGTGTGGATAGTTGCCTATCAGCAACAAATAGATCGGGCTTACAACAAAAAGGTAGGTCTCTGAGCATTTGTTCTCAGAGACCTAGTCCTCAGACGTGTCATGCGGGTCATCAAGGATTCGACGCATGGAAAGTTGGGTGCCAATTGGGAAGGACCCTACAAGGTAACTCGAGTCATAGGAAACAAATCTTACAAACTCGAGACTATGGACTAGAGACGAGTAACTTGGTACTAGAATATAGCTAATCAACAAAAGTTCTATTTTTGAAGTATCTTCACAAGTAAGAACTCCGAAGTACGTTTGAGAAATAGAGGTGCCCTCTATAGTTCCTTACCAATAAAAAAGTAAAAAGAGTACCTTTGTTAGGAATATTCCTCTTATGCAAAACATTTTTTATAATAAAGGTATCCGTCTTTTTGACCTTTTGGATTTGTCAAATATAGTTGTTTATCAAACCCATCCTACTGCCAGGGCAGAGAGGCAAAAATCTTGATAGAGGTGGAAACCTAAATCAGGTGTAGCCACCTGATCAAATCCAAGCCCATGGTTAGGCATGACGATGTAAATTGAATGGGCAATGATCTAAGTCTGATTAGATCGACAGGTTGGTGCACATGTAGAAACTTTTTCTTTGAAGGGAGGCCCAGGGGGTACAAGTTTTTTTAGGAAAACATCCGTTGAAAATTCTCTAAATATTTGAAGTCCCTAGCAGAAGTACTTGGGACCTTGCTCTTTGAAGAAGGGCCGAGTAGAGGCCAAAACTTCTTAGAGTAAAAAATAAGATTTTTTCTAAGAGTCCCTAATAAGTGCTTGGTACCTAGCTCTTTGAAGAAGGGCCGAGCAGAGGCCAAAACTTCTTAGAGTAAAACATAAGATTTTTTCTAAGTAAAAGTCCCTAGCAAAAATGCTTGGGACCTAGCTCTCTGAACAAGGGCCGAGTAGAGGCCAAAACTTCTTAGCGTAAAAAATGAGATTTTTTCTAAGTAAGAGTCCCTATAGCAAAAATGCTTGGGACCTATCTCTTTGAAGAAGGGCCGCGCAGAAGCCAAAACTTCTTAGAGTAAAAAATAAGATTTTTTCTAAGTGAGAGTCCCTAGTAAAAATGCTTGGGGACCTAGCTCTTTGAAGAAGGGACGAACAGAGGCCAAAACCTCTTAGAATAAAAAATAAGATTTTTTAGAAGAGTCCCAAGCAAAAGTACTTGGGACCTAGCTCTTTGAGAAAGCACCGAACAGAAGCCACAAATTAAAATTCTATGTATTGAGAATCCCTAACTAAAAGTATATGGGACCAAAACTCTTTAACAAAACGTAAAAAGTTGATGTAATAGGTAGGTCTCTGGCTAAACGCAAAAGGATCAAATCGTTTACAGAAAGACCAAACAGGATAAAGTATAAAAAGCTAAATTGAAAAGTTATTTCATAGATACCAAAAGGAGAGTACAATAAGCTTTTTTACATGAAAATATAAAAGGTTGTATTTTCAAGAAAAAGTAGGAGGTCTAGAGGAGCTAGGAATAGAATGGCATAGGAAGAGCTTAGAGGAAGAAGGCACATTGGCAGCTTTCAGAGCAGTAACCCAACACTTTGAGAAATATGCATCTTCCAGTGACGGAATCTATAAGGCTAGATCATTCTCTATCTTCACCATCTCCTGTTCAAAGGCAGCATCTTTAAGATCCTTGGCTTTAGCCTTGAACCTCTAAAATTTCTCCAACAGAGTAGAGTGTTCAAGCTGGGTCTAGGAAAACTCTACATTAATTGCACTCTCTAAAGCTTTCAACTCCTCCACCTCCACCTTCGCTGCAAGCTTTTTGTTCTCGTTTGTTAGGCTGAGCATTTGAGCCTGAAGAACAAGCATTTCTTTACAAAGCTCGGCATATTCTTCATCAACAAACTCCTTCTTTGCTTGGGCGGACATACGTTCATGAATTGCTTCCTTCATGACTTTGCCTTTTCTGGCAATCCTTGCCCTAACTTCGTGAACTTTTTGGAGTCACTTATTAAAAAGAGAAAAGAAATGAATGAAAACACAAAGATAGATCACCTTTCTGAATAAAAATAAAGAGAGCAAGGCAAATACCAAAACTATTTACTGAATGGTGTGTCAAATAATCTCATGATTAGATACTACCTCATTTGTAAAAAGATCACGTGGCTGGATCACTCTCCTAGCTATCTCGACTGCAACGTTCGTGTCCTCGACAGCTGAGTCCCAAACAATGATTTCTTTTCCTTTCTCTTTCAGGATAGAATAGAAGGTAGGGATTGGTCGCTCAACAAGAATTTCATAAGGGGGCTCTACAATCCTTCTTTTTTTTGATCAAACACTCCTTGGTCTACACGTCTGCATTAGCTGACTAAGTTGGTGATAAGGCAATTGAAGGATTAGCAAGCACCACCTCAAAATTAGGTTCAGGAGGAGGAATTGAAGCCTCATGACTAACTTGTGTCTCAGCAGGTTCAAGGGCATCATCAGAAAGAAATGTTTGGTCAGCTTCTAGGGTAGGTAAAGGAGTTACATCATCAGAAATTTGAACAATTGAAGGTGTGGATTTGGAAGGCTCACCCAAAGAAAGGAAAATTAGAAAATTCTTCACTGATCTGTTCCTTCCAGATGAAGGGATGACGAATTTTTGCCGAGAACACGGGGTAGCAGCACGCTGAGCTTGCAATTCATCTCGATCTTCGACAAGTGTGGCATTGACTCGCTCAAGGACTGCAATGAATGAGTGATAGGTGGGGGTGTATCCAAGAAGGACATGGGCGGCTCAACAAAACTGGCTCTCATTAAAAGACCACATTTTCCTCAGGTTATCCATTTTCATAGTGCTCAAGAATTTGTCCTTTGACAGTCTCCCCTAAATACAGAAGAATAGAAGAAAGTTAGTGAAAAAAAAAGGGTTTATAGTCTAGAAAATCCAAAGAGGACTATGTTCATTTACCTAGTATGCCTTCTTCATATGGGCACCTGTAAGAAAGAGTATCTCCCACCTTGTACTCCCAGTTCCCAAAAATGAAAATGACATCATTTTCGTGGCCCTTGTTTGAATCGGGGAGGTGGGTTACCAAGTATCGATGCTTCCTTCTCACTGCTAGGTAGTAGTTGTCACCTGTTGGCATTAGAATGTAGCAGAATAGGGTTTTCTAGCTACCTAGATTTACGTTCAAAAGGTCATTTAAGGCAGCAACACCCATGAATATTTTGAAAAAGTTGGAATAGCACTGAATAGGGCATAGCTTCACGGTTGAGAGCACCAATAGTAGTAGTGGGTGCAAAGAAAATCTTACCCCAGCTTCAGTGACTGCTCGTGTGTGGATAGGGATTGACTCGCTGGTGCCAAAGCTGGAATGTCTTCTTGTGTAAGGGGAGCCATTTGGAGAGATGAAAAGTGATTGAATAGATGAGCAGGGAAGCAAGTAAAGTGAAAGTTTCGCAGAGAGATAAGTCATTTTGCACCTCCTTTTAAAGAAGATGAGCAGGAGCCAAAGGAAGGGGGAAGCCAAAGGACAAACATTTAATGTGAAGAGACAAGGCAAGTAAAATACATGTGTTTTATGGGGCAAGTGAATGAGCATGAAATAATGCCACATGTATAGATAGGTGAAATACTCGCGTGACTCACGTGATCATGATGAGACAGATGACGTGGGGCATAAGTACTTACAGCCTAGAACAAACCGAATCGAATTGCAACAGCTCGGCTCATACTACTGAGCATGTGTGCACAACACAACTTGAAGACTTGGCATAAACCAAACAATGAGATGATCGTCTATAATTGAGAAATTTAGGTGCAATAGCTAGGCATAGTCAATGACTTTAAAGATCTATGATCAAGGGAGCATTAGAGAGATTTTTGTGATCCGTAGCAAACAATCCCGAATGAAGGATATGTGTCATCTCCCACACTAGTAAAGGGAATCCTAGTGAGGATGCATGGTTGGACATAAGTTGAATCCTTTTTTTACATATATTTTCTTCATACACATTTACTGACTTAAGTATCGGAGTGCCTTTGATTGAAGCACTTCGATCCTATGTAGTTTGTTCTTTTTTCCAGGTAGCAATTTGAAGGAGGGACAATTCTTTCATAAAGCTTAGGAGATATGGTGATTTTTATCCTCCTATATCATTAATTGGCAAAGGAATTTTGATGACTTCGTCACACACTCCCCCAACCCCCCACGGAAAAAAATTAGAAAATTATAGAAATAAAAATCCATTTTGCTTTTATTCTAGAAAATGCAAAAATAAAAAAACCCAGTGTTAATACTCTCGTCTAAGTGTGTCACCCCATTGCCACCGCATCTAGCTCAGCCCCCACCCACCCTTAGCCATAACTCTCTACCACACCATCATGGCCTTGATGCTGCAACCACCCCATCCCTCTCCTCCTTCCCTACAAATAGACCCCAAAATCAAACTTGACCTATTTATTGTCATACCAAAAGGATTGAAATTTCCTCCAATATATTTTCTCTTCAATTTCTTTCTTGATTGATCACTTACCATGCATTTTAATAGGACATAATGTATATAAGTGGGTCCCTCACCCATTAATTATAAATGATATGCAAAAAAAATTAAAAAAAGAAAGGTATATTGGAGAGAATTTGAGCCTTCACAAAACACCTCTTTCTTCTCTCTCTTCCCTCACACACACACCTCCATACGCCACCCAAGAAGCCCAACCAATGTTCACCATGCTGCTCAATCAAATCTAGTTCAAACTACAATTAATCAACCTAATTCAATTTACAATCAATAACCAAAACGACCTTTACAAATCAACCGAACTCCAAAAATAACCAAGTTTGAAGTGCGTGGTCGTCATATATATATGTATATCATATGGCCAGCCAGGGGGGTGGGGGACACAAACCGTTGAGATGAAAATTTTAGATAAGGCCCTCATAATTTCTGTATAATAGTATCATTAATTTTGTCTAATTATTTAATTATTAAGATTTATTTAATTAAAAATTAGTTTCTCACCTTTTGATGTGCAAAATTTTATTTAAATTGTGTATTCGAATTTTGTAAATATATTTTTCGATATAGATTATTTCTAATACATATAAATTCTAATAGCTAATACAATGATAAATCTAACATAATGGAACAATAAAATGTTTTTATATTTTATTGAAAATAAAATGTTCATAAATGACAAACCTCAAGTCTAAAAATAGTATCGGGGCCTTAATTGAACATGGGCACAAAAATTTTGTTTGAGGTTTTAAAAATAAAATTAGACTTAATTAAACCTTTGTTTACAATTTTTATTTGTGGCTATGAATATAAAATTGAACTTAATTGAACAAAGATTCAACAATTTTATTTAAGGACGAGATGTAGGGCTCAGTTTGTCTTGTGCAGGGGATGCAATTTGAACAAAGTACGTGCATCCGAATACTCTGAGGTTTGAATAGTCTACTAGTTGAAAGAAAGTAAAATGCCCAAAAATAACGTGTGGACAGGATAGCTCACCAATAATAGGAGCCATTGTCTTCTTACTCAGATAAGCAACCATCATTAAATTAAGGCATCAAGCTTGATTAGAGATCCTAATAGGGAACTTTCATTCCCAGTACCTCGAATTAAATTGGGCTTAGTTGGTATTGGATCTAAAAATTATATTTGGGACAAAAAAATTAGAATCAATCTGAATTAAGCAGTGGATTAAATTTTGTATTTGGAACCCTAAAAATAAAATTAAACCTAAATATGAATTTAAAAGTCTTATTTGAGATCCCAAAAATTTAAGCCCTAAAAATATTAAGGCCTAGGCAGCTGTTTCAATGGCTAGCCATTGGATCGGCTATGTTACATGGCTTATTGAGTAAAAGAATATCTTCTTGTTTAATTCTTATCAATTTGGTAAGTTCTGAATGGTGAATGGTAACGAGTTTAGCTCTACACCTCTTTCATAAATACAATTAGGTGGTGAGTGTGTTGCTCCAAAATTTGTTGGGATCAACAGAGATATCTCAATCGACAAAAAATATTTTCTGGCGATTGTTTGTAAGGCGTTCAAATGTCTTGTTTTTGGACTTTCTTGGATAAGAAATAATGAACAAACAGACAGTACAAAGAACTAATAAAACAGGATTCATTTATGACTTAATCGAAGTGACTTCAGTTACAGAAAGACTGAATAAACAGTCTTGATTGTGGCAATAACTATCTCCTAAAAATTAATCTAAAACTACTTCTAAAAATGCCCAGATCGTGGGTCTTGTGGGGATTTGAGTGTATCTTGGCTTTTTCACTAAATGCCCTTTTTAAAGTCAATGTCTTTGACGGTTTTGCTCTCATTGATGATTACCGATTGATAACTTCCTTTTTATAGTCAATTGGTTATTCTTCCTTTCCAAACATGGCTGATCATTTTCCGCCTTTCTTCATATTCTATCATGTGACACTTCCTTAGTTTATCCAGACTGCCAGGTGTCAATACACTGAATATTTCTAAAATTTAATATTTTATGTCCAAACAATGTTCCCCTCATTTAATTTGGTTTAAAACACCTATTTAAGGAATTTCGGACACTGAACTTATTCATTCTTCTTTCTTTCATTTACTTCCTATTTTCCTTTACCTCCAACGATTCTTCTTTTCTAGCGTTTGGAATGGCTCCAAAGAAGCAAAACCCTCCATCTTTGTCTTCTTCTGAAATCCCTATCTCCCCAAGATTTCCTACTGTCATCAAGTAGATGACTCATGACCCAGTGGATCATAGGATTTTGCTTTCTACCCCTAGTTTTAGTGGGAATCTTGCTCTTGGTCCTTCTTTAAAGTCATATGTTTTTGAGGAATTCTCAGATCATTACCCTGTTCATGAAGGTGAAACCCTAATGTAGAATCAATCCCAACTCTTATGGAAGTACTGGAATCAGGTAACTATCATATTCATTCGTGGATTAATCCTGATTTATGGAGTTGCAAAATTAGAACCTATTTCACTTCTCAATGGAGACGCTCAGTCATATTTGAAATGATTAAGGAGAGATCTACAAAATGCTCATGAATTAGTGGTTAATTGATACTGTCGCATGTTTCTAGTTTCAATCATGCAATGTCATGCTTCTTCCCATTGGCATGATGTCCCCAACAATACTTGACATTGTTCATCTAACGAGGCTTCCATCGATGGGTATGACGGTAAATGCTTGCGTCTCCTGGCTAGCTATGATTTTGTAAATATTCCTTCTAGTATAAGGTATAATGACCTCATTAATCATTTCTTTGCTTCTAAGTCTTCTACGTCTTTGTTTGTGGAGCATGTTGCTTTCCTTCTCCATTGACTTTGTCGATTCATTTTTTTTGTCCCTGGCCTTAAATTAACCAAATAATTTGTTGGTAGCCATTCAATTGGCTAAGAAAAAAGAAACTTACCTTGGCCCCTTTTTTGTTTTAGGGCATTAGACAGAGGTCTGTTTAATCAAAGAATTACTATCAATTGTGGAGGAACCTTCTATTTTTTCCAGATTTGGCTTTATGACTATTTTCCTGAGGTTTGGTCTCTCGAGTTTGACTTAGGCCTAAATATCAACCCTTGAATTATGTTCATCGATTTTTATCTTCTCCAACCTTACATACAGAGAAAACTTTTGATTCTTATTTTAGAGCTTTTTTTACTCTTAGCAAGGATAGGTTAGGTTCTCTGTACACTTCTTTTTATGAGTTTCTCTATTCCTCTTCTTCTGTCAAGCCTTTTTTTGCTGACCCAGATATTGTATCTGATAAAGCTAATTAATTATAGCATACCTTCAAGGGTAGTGTTTTACTACCTTGTTACCTTCATGTGGGGGCTATGTATCTTCCTCCCTATTTTCTAACTATAACTTTTAAAGCTACAATCCTAGTCAGTTTGTCAGACAATTTGGCCTAATCCAAAACATTCCTTTCCTCTACACGCACCTTTCTATTGATGAGTCTATAGGTGAGAGGATAAAGATAAAATCATATGTGCTAGTTCACCAGATCTCTTAGGTTTATGAGAAATTGCTAGAACCTTTTTGGTTTTCTCATTTTGCCTCTAGTCCATTACAGTCTTCATTTCATTCAGAGTGGTGCATAACATCTTTACCTTTATTTTCATTTCCTCCATAGATGAGTATATGTCCAAGTCGTGTTTAGATAATCGGCAGTCAAATGAGGCTCCTTTAAGTCGAAAGAAAAAACCAATTGAAGGAACCTACTCTTGTCCCTTCTCCCCCTATTGATCCAAATAGGGGTAAAACTATTTTGATTGAGGAACCAAAGATGAAAAGAAAATGAGGTTCCACTCTAAGATTGTTGTAGTCTGTTATCGATGCCCATGACACTTCTATTCATTCCTCGACAATGGCTAAGTCTTCCCAAGCAATTGCTAATGTGCCAATGATACCTACTATTGATGAGCAAGAAACTAAAGAAACCCCTCTTCTTTGCAAAAAGATAAGTGTTCTTTGAATGTACCAGAAAAAATAGCTCATGTGAAGAAATCTTCACTGCCACTATCATCTGATCCTGCTCTAAAGGAAATGAAGATGTAACTCCCTCTCCATCTAATAGTGGAGATATGATGATTAACAAGCTCATCCCTACAACCAAGCAAGCTAGCAAAAATTTTAAAATGATATCTAAAGTAAGAGCTACACCTTATGTTTCTCATTATTTCTTCTCTTGAATATGTTTTCGAATGTTTTAATTTTTCTTTTTTCAGAGAAGGGACAAGAAGTTGGTTGTGCCATTAGAAGATAGTATTTCTGAGCATTTTTCTCCAACTCATTCAAGGAAAGAGGACATACCATCCCAGAGAATCAAGGAGACAACCCAATGACATCTATAGTTGTTGCCACTCATATGAGTCAGTATATGCCTCTTTTGCCTATTAAGGGTCACCCTGCATCTCCTCAACAAGATTGTTCGACTGAAATAATCCTTGTTCCTAAGGAGACTACTTGAAAAGACTTCATTATTCCAGTTCTTGTCCTTTTTATTGAAAGTTAAACTACATTTCCTCAAGAAGATCCTCCTACTTAAACAAACCTTGTTCCTAAGGAAATTGCTTGCAAGGACTTCACTATTCCGGTTCTTGTTAATGACCCTGTGGCCCATTCTAATGGCCAAACAAACCAACTAAAGAAGGTTTTTCCATTTACTTCATATGTGAACCAAGTAATCTTTCTACTGCTTAACTTATCTATACCATTTTTTTTTGTTATTCTTAACCCACTTTTTCTTCTTCTTCTTCTTTTTTGCAGTCAATGCCTCAATCTTCCTCTCACATTTCTATCTCAAATTCTCATGTTGAGGCTATTTATCAGAAGGCAACTAACTCCATGGCCTCTTCTAGCATCTTTCTTTCTCCTATCGAAGGAGCTTTGAAGCAAGATTTTGCACATTTCTTTATATTGCTTGAGCTCTCCTTCAATCAACTCATCCAAAATGACCCTTTTGCAATAGTTTACTGCATGGCCAAGATTTATGCTCTCTTCTACTTACTTCACAGAGCAGTAGAAACAAGAAGTGGCCTACATGAGTACCTATTTTCAAACTAAAATCTCACAAGCTTGCCATTTTCAAGATGAACTGAAGCTTAAGATTTGATTTATTGACTCTGTAAAATACTTTGCTCCTCAAATTTCTTCAAATAAAGAGAATGAGGACAAGTTGAAGCAAGAAGATACCATCTTATTGAAGGAAGAAATGAGGCTCAGGGAAATGTTATAGAAAATAATTGAAGACAAAGACAAAGCCAAAATAAGACAAGAAAGAGAGAATTTGCTCCAAAGAACTAAAGAATTCTTGGCTACCCACCAAGATGGAAGTGGTAAGTTGGTTACAACAGAAAGTTTGAGGCATACCCAGCAATAATTGAGACTCTTGTCAAATGAATGAGACACATACAAACTTTATTTCTCTCCACCTTAGTGTTTATAGGAAATCAAATGGTCTTTTGTGGCCTCTTTTTTTTTTTTTTTTTTTTTTGTACACATGTAACTTGGCCACCAAAAGAATTTTCTTCTATATATGACTTACAATTTTTCTTTTGATTATTTACTCATTAGATCATACTACCATTGAAACCATCAAAAAGTGGTTGTAAATAATAAATGCAAATGAATGAAAATTTTTATTTTATTATTTTATTGAAAAAAGGTACAAAGCCAAACAATGTTTGTCTATTACAAAGTGATTACATCCAACATCATTCAATTTCCTACTTAGGAA
>CAUOFW020006756.1:12500-23061 GCA_963454935.2 Ilex paraguariensis | reverse complement strand
AATCAGTCAAGTTTGTTGGTGTAGATTTGCGCTTGCTTGTATTCAGCCACGGTCACCTATATGTGGCCATGTCTAGATGCACGTCAGCTGATCGCATCAATGTCCTTCTCCCTCCTAATGGATCAGCAACCACAACAAATATCGTATATCCGGAGGTGTTGTTGGACTCGGTGTAAATATTACTACCTTTTTTAATGTATTGCAACTTGCGTCAGCTCTAGGTTCATGACTTTTATTATAGTTTTAATAGCTTTTTCCACACATGTATGATGATAATTTTTCAATGATTATATGTTTATTTTTTGAATTCATGAGCATCTGTGTTCAATGATAATTTTTTTTTTCAGTACATGGTTTACTTGAAGGATTATTTATCTATGATATTTGTTCCCAATTTTTGATAGTTATTTGTCTACGAATAACATTTTTTTTTTGCGTTAATGATGTGTTGAGGAATGAGTAATCCATCATCTCCAATTTTTTTTTATATTCCTCCCTCTTTCACTATTCTCTCACTATATTTATCCCTTTCTCACTCTGTTAGGCCATCTCCATCAACACCATTGATGAAACTATTGTCTAGATGTTAGGCCATCTCTATATTTCTCTGTTTCTTATGCAAAAACACAACACACGTAATACATGCACAAATACACGCAACTGTAACCACTCACACATCGAACTCACACACCACTATAGTACCACCAATACAAATTTATGATTGAAATCATTAGACAAATGAACCATTTGTTAAAATGCTACATAGAAATACTATGTGCTATTTCTCTCCTACATCACACCCAATTCGATAAGAGTTCGATTAAACATGTCAGCTTGGTACATGTTAAGAGCGGTCAAAGGACGGTAAAATGATGGGCCTTACTTTTGAATGAGTATGGATATTGAGCTTAAGATCTTATTTGAGCTTTGATTATTAAAAATCTTATTTTCTATTTTTCTTTCCTTAGGTGGATTGCTTTATGGAAGCGCGCCTACAAGTTTGTGGAAGGTTATAAAGTTTGCCACTTTTTGATTGTGTTGATTTACATATATAGAGGCATCTATAATCAAATGATGCTGAATTTGATTTTATGCTTAGAAGAATATTATGAGATGACTTTATTGATTTAAAGTAGATAAATGTTCTTCAAAATCTCGCCAACCTAATATTTATTTTTTATTTTACTTGATGTTCCATTTTCGTGTTAACAAAAATCTTGCTGAGTGAGATGGCTTTTCACTAACCAACATCATTCACATTTTTCATCTCATATTCTAGGAAACATACTTGCTTATTTATCTAAAATGTGTTTGTAGCACTTGCGACAAAATTTGGGACAGTGATATAATTATCAATTTTATGTTGAATCCAACTAACGATAAAAGTAAGGGGTCTTATGTTTTGGATTTACAAATGTTTTATTTTGCCTCACATATCTCAAATATTTTCAGGTATACATGGAAGGATATGAAGATGAAATTGAAGGTGTTTCTATATTTGTACATGAGTGTATTTTTTGTATTCCATTTTTTGTACAGTTAACTAATTATGCATGGTTATGATGATTTTGTTTTGGTGGTTTGGATAAACATGGTTATGCTGATTGTAGTGATATGTATAATTGTAAGTTTTTTAGACAAGTTTAGATTTTTTTGGACTTCTATTTTTAGAGAAAATTCTGTCCAAATTTCTTGAAATTAGTAGGGATTAGCTTGATGTTTTGATGGTTGAATATGTGTTGATGATTGAGTATGTATTGATTATTGTGGTGATATGATAAATTATGATGATTGTTATGTACGATTGTAAGTTCTGTAAACATGTTTAGACTTTTATGAGTTCTTATTTTAAGAGAAAATTATGCCGAAATTTTTGGATAATAGTATGGACTACTTTGATTTCAAATTGACAGATTGTTTTAGGTTGCAAAGAGTCTTTAGGTAATGTAAAATTTTTAGAGTTTTAGGTTACATAAGATTACTTTGATTTCGTTACGCTGTGCCTTCATGTACGGACAATTACTAGTAGAAATTAAAATGCAGCATAAAAAGTAGTAGATGTGCACTTGACAATAATGACACAATAAAGACAACTCCATATATAGCCGTTGGATGGATGCCCTATAAAAGATATCCACCAACCTCAAAACAATATTATCACTGTATGAGCACAATACATACATAAATAGCCGTTACTAGTAGCCCCTGAAGAAACAATACATTAGAAGTTTGCTTGAAGAATTGAATTGGGGACCTATTTTATTCCTAATGCAGGGGAATCGGAGTTCACGTCTCCTATTTTCAGATTCTCTATAATATACTTTATCTCAATTTTTTTTTGATAATAAATCACCCGTCATTAATTCAAGTTAGATTACTACTTGGCATAAGAAAATCCTCCACCAACATACGATAAGTGATTTATTATCGAGAAAAATTGAAGGAAAGTGTACGGTAAGAAAATCTGAATCCCAAAAGGCCAATAATCACTTGGTGTTTGTTTATTTCCCAACATTCACCGTCTTGATTCTTCAAAGAGTAACACTTGGGAACTTGCAAGATCCATAACCTGCAAACCAAATCATCAAAACCCACAAAAACTAAACAAAAACAGGCTTTACAAGGAAAAACAGAGTTGTTCAATGTCCATGCATGCCAACTGAGGATGAGTGTGGATTAGTAACTTAGCAGCATGAAGTTTTTACATTCAATTCAGTACAGTCCTAGTAAACTTTGATTCCTCTATTCTATTTCTACCAATACTTGTACAGTTATGCATATTTCATTGAACAAGCTACCGATGATATGTGTTGTAGATTCCATCCGATACACTCTCTTAAGGGAGGATAAGTGAGTCTCTCGCACTTGTATAGAGATATATACCATCGACAAAAAAGCGCACAAAGCTCCATCAGAATTAAATGCTGACAACAGTTTTTGAATGAGCTAGCCTAAACCCTAAAATCAAGCTATAACCAATGGATAAAAGTTATGATAGGACAAATTAACTTCTTTTTTTTTTTTTTTCCCCAAAAATAGTTCTTGATCTTAAATCGGAGTGTAACGATAAAATAATAATAAAAATACCAGTGTCAAATTGTGATGTATTACAAAATTACTTTCCAATACTAATGAGTGCAGAGTCTATATATGGCTATATTGACATTAACAACTTCAATTTTTCTCCATATTTTTGGAAGGAAAATAAATTTCTTGCCGCCTGCCCCCCACGTCACACAGGCAACCCATACAACATTTTATTCAAAGCCAGCTCACCAAAACGTTCCTACCACTGAAGGTGACCTACACATCATTACCCATAGACGAAATGATCATTCATTTATTATTATTACTATTATTTTTAATCATAGTGTGGTTTAATGACTCACTCTAACTTCTTCTGATAATCTAAAAATTTCAGATTCAACAATACTCGAAACATCTAAGGTCGGTCTCTCTTGTTTCTCATAGAACATATTCTACACATGCTTGGATTTCGACGACTAATATCCAAACTCGAGGAAATAATCGAAAGGAAAAGAAATGATCATTTCTCTCTGTCCAACCATGGCACTGCTGCCATAGGGCCAAATTTAATTTTCACTATGGTTCTATGTAGGTCCCCCCCACATTCACCATTTCCAATGTAATATCAAACCATGAATGATGGGCATAGAGCATATTCCTACGTGATATCACTAACACCTTGACAATAAACGAGTTCAACATTGGAATAGTAAATGATTGTTGGGGATCCTGATCCTGATCCATCCCCATATTAATTCCTATTATTAGTAGTACCTTGTAGCTCCATTCAACCATCTTTATAAAACTAATTAAACCGTCTTTATAAAACTAATTAAAAGAAAGTTGATACTTACTTGGGTCTTTAGCGGTCTGGATAGCAAGCCCATTGAAGTAACAAGTCCCACCAACATTCCTAAACTGGGCCCAGTACGAACTAAAAGCTAAACTTGCATGCCGGACCAAAGACTTTATCGGTTTGTAACACTTCCCACCGGGCTGAATCGGGTCACAAGTCCCATTACCCTGCCCACAAGCATACGACAACGCCGACGCCAACTCCGTCCGATTCGCTCCTTTAGCCACCACACACCATATCTTCCCCTTGTAAGGCTCATTATTCGTCGGAATCG
Organism: Ilex paraguariensis; assembly: GCA_963454935.2. Lineage (NCBI taxonomy): Eukaryota > Viridiplantae > Streptophyta > Magnoliopsida > Aquifoliales > Aquifoliaceae > Ilex > Ilex paraguariensis. Next base: position 18,904 of record CAUOFW020006756.1, on the reverse strand, counting down.
GCAACGGTTTATACTCTGATTCCGGCGTCTTTGCAGATAAATCGATCTCATACACATTCTTTTCATTCGGGTACAACAACCCGAAATGTCGCTCCGTACCCGGACCCGGCTTCTGGTTCTCATTGTACAAAGCGAATAAAAACGCCGGCAGAACCGTACCAGGCCGTGCCGGCGTCCCAACCGGCGGCTTCGACATTAGTTTCTTCACAACATTCCGGTTATAAGTGGCGGCGTTGTAAATATTACAGCCAATCTGGTCGATATCGCCGCCGTTGGGCCAACCCGTTTCAGCAATGAAAAGTCGAATATTCGGATACCCGAGTCTTTTCATGGCGAAAACAACTGAGTCAAGCATTTGATCGAGCAGGTTGGTGTATGTTAAACCCGAAACCGGATCGGTATATGTAATGTTCTTCGCCATTAGCAGAGCGTAGTCAAGCTTGATGTTTATGGGATCAGAGGACCATGGGAAAAATGTATACACATCTAGGAAGAAGAAAGACTTGGTTCTGTTCAAGAACTGTAACAATGGTTTCACGACCTTCACCGATACATCGGATCGAAATGTTCCGTTAGACGGTGGAAACGATGATTCTAAAACATCCATAGCCAGTGGCGTCCCAACTTTAATCTTATGGAGCTTGTATTTTTTGACCGAGTATTTGATTCTACGCATGGCCGGTACAAGATTGAACCAGGTTGTTGTATCGGGTTGACTCAATATTTCGTTTCCGACTAATAGGTATCGGATCATGGTTTCTGGGTAGAAAGGGACGACATTGGCGAGGACCCATTGATCTGCCAAGGTTTGATTTGAGGAAATGTTGGTGATGATCTCATTAGGGACCATGACAGAGACTTGGAGGTCGGTGCCTTTGAGGGCTTTGAGGATTTCTGGGTTGGCATCGTAGATCTTTACCCTGTTGGCTTTAAGGTTTTGATGAGTTCTACGGATTTTGGTGGAGGGGGTAGGTTGTTACCCAGTTGGCCGTAGCAAACTCCAATCTGGGGTGAGATTTCTGCACCTGTAAATCGATAGAACAACAGAATGAGTTAAGTTACAAAACACAGAAATATGTATGCATGTGCTTAATAGAACTTGTGTAGTTGAGAAACTTACTGGTGTAACAAGCTAGGCCTAAGAGAGAGAGCAAAAGGAAAGTGAATAAACCCATATTAGGAATTTCCTTGCAAAGGTTTCTTTGGATTTAGAGCACTTGTAAAGAAGATAAAGAATTGGGTGTGATGGAGGGTGTGCCTATTGACAAGTCATGGCCACTTCGGGTACAGACTATGGGGAGAGAGAGAGAGAGAGAGAGAGAGAGAGAGAGAGAGAGGGCGTTGAGCTAATTGCAGGACGAGTCTGAGAAAAGTAGTGCGACTCCTCTCAGGTGGGATACCACTTTGGTTACTATTTTCTTTACTTTTTGGTAAATTAAAGGTTAAAGGGGTAAAAGAAATGATAATGTAGTAGGCAGAGAATCAGGTCACTGGGTGATGAGGTCACGACGAAGGAGAGAGAGAGTCCAAAAGTATTGGTGACTGGTCAGTTGTGGGCTGGGTCTTCTTTAAGGCTTTTTAACTTTGTTCAATTTCGAGGAAGCTAATAAAAAGTCGGGGGGTCCAAAGCTGAATATGTTCCAGACTTGCACAAAAAAATGCAAATAGCCGTTGGAGAGATGGGCAGTATGGTGAAAGGATGTGTTGATACTCTTTGCGAGGAAACAAATTAATAACCTTCAATAATTATATTGTTTCTTCGATTGAAGTTCTGGCTAAGTAGTAGTAATTAAGAGTTCTCAATTTCATTGTTTAACGTGAAATATCTTCAACATAAATAATTAAGAGAAATTGATAAAAAAAAGTTAGGTAATAGAAAAAATTTCAACCACACCCTCTCTAATTTACCATATCTTCAAGAACACCTCCTCTAGTTTCTAAATTTTAAATGACACCCCTATCAGATTACAAATATTAAGTAAAATACAATTTTACTAAATTGTCCATGATATATTTGAGAACAAACTTCATCCACACCCCCTCTATATAAGCATATCTTCAATGAGACCCCCTCTAGATAAGTATATTTTTAATAAGATTCCCTCTGTTTTCTAATTTTTTTTACGTAATTAAATTTCAACCGATTAAAATTCAATTCAAACTAATTAAAATTTATTTTTTTTCATATTAAAATTTGTGCCAATTAAAAATTATATTTTTTTCAATTTGGGTTAATTAAAATTTTGTTTGAGCCTATTAAAAATTATTTTTAATTGACTCAAATAAAATTTTAATTAATTCGCATTGAATTTTAATCAGTCCAAATTTTAATATATAAAAATATTTGAATTTTAATTGACTTAAATTTTAATAAATTGAATCTTAATTGACACGAATTTTAATAAGTAAAAAAATATAAATTTTAATTAACTCGAAAGAGAATTTTAATCGGCGTTAACAACTCGGTTAGAGTTCAAATCGGCTCAAATTTTAATATGTAAAAAATAAATTTTAATAGGCTCGAATTTTCTTTTAAATTTACGAATTAGTAAATAACAAATTAGTATTTACTAACAAACTATTTACTAAAATTGTTATTTATAATTTTTTTTTAAAATTTTAACAACTCGAATTTTAATAAAATTTTATGTAGAAAAATTACTTGAGGTTATGTAGGGCCATTTTTGGTATTTTAGACGAATTTTTTTTGTTAGAAATGGTAGTTTAATGGTAGGGTGTGTTAGTGATTTTTAAATTAAACTAGAAGGGGTGTCATTGAAAATTTAGAAACTAGAAGAGGTGTCCTTGAAGATATAATAAACTAGAGGGAGTGTGGTTGAAATTTTTCCTAACCCAAATAGAAGTAAAAAATTATAATTCAAAAATTATAACTTAAATGCATATTATTTTTTGAATGAGTCGATCCTATTAGCTTTTTTAGTAGAACGTATTCATCTAACCACTCATCCAATAAGTGATATGTATTTGTGTTGTAATTTTTGGATTCCATTTTGATTGTGTAACATTTTTAAAAAAAAAATTGGTAAAATTTGTATGAGTTAAATTAGCATAAGGGAATTTTTAGGAGTGATTTAGTGGTTGAGTTTGATATTTAATAACCCACAAGACTCAAGTTCAATTACATATTAAAATTCGAGCCGATTAAAATTTATTTTTTGATTCAAGATAATTAAATTTTATTTTATTTATTAAAACTTGAGCTTATTAAAATTCTTTTTTTTTTTACATATTAAAAATTGGGGTTGATTTGAGCTTCACCTAAGCTGTTAGCATCGATTAAAATTTGATTCTAGTCAATTAAAATTTATATTTGTTTACTTATTAAAATTTGTGCCAATTAAAATTCGATTTAAATTTATTAAAACTCATTTTTTGCGTATTAAAATTTGAGTTGATTAAAAATTATATTTTTTTTATGTATCAAAATTTGGGCCGATTAAAATTTAAAACGAGTTTAGAATTTGATTTGAGTATTGACTCAAATCAAATTTTAATACGTACAAAAATTCATAAACTAGTGGGGGTGTCATTAAAAATATTTCTATCTAGGAAGGGTGTGGATGAAGTTTTTTTTAAAATATATCTTGAATAATTTAGTAAAATTTTATTTTAGTTAAAGTTTTTAATTTGACAAGGAGTGACAGTAAAGATTTAAAAAATAGAGCGGTATTTTTGAAGATATGATAAACTAAAAGTATCTAGTTAAAACTTTCTCATATAAGAATAATTTTTTGGGTAAATTAGACTTTTTGTTTTCAAATCCAATCTTTCACTTTTGAAACCCACCCTTCACATAAGTTTCATCAAATCTCTATTTGTGGGTTTTAATCAACCAATCACTGTGGACCCCAATTCATTTACTCTATGAATTTCGAGTCTCAAATCTTGAACCAAATATGGGTTTAGAAAATATATTGGACTATTTTTATAAAATTCACCTCTTAAATCCCATCCAAACCCACGTACCAAGCATATCCTAAGGACACAAACACATATCAAGTTACGGTGGTTAGTTGCAGAGTTTGAGAGAGTAGTCGGCACAAGTCTAAATACCGTGTAACCAAGAAAACAAAAATCAACATAAGAGAAGAATTAAAAGGAAACAAAGAAGGATTATGGCATTGAAAAATAATGTATTATTACAGAGGAAGACCCTATTGTTGAAATGAGCTGCTGACAATGGCCAGTTTTAAGTACTTAAAATAAATTCCCATGTACCAAGCTATAAACAATACTTCTAAATTTGTGATAAGTCTTAAAATGAGAAATTTATGTTGCTATAAGATAGAAAACAGTTTCAGTTGCTAATTTTTTGCTTTTGGGTTTCAAGGGTTTTATTATTGATTTAAAAAAAAATAAAATCCTACAGTGTTGTTAGTTGTGAATGGGTGTGGAAGTTTTTCACTTCATGTTAAACTCCTATTACTGATTCTATGCGTTAATGGAAACACACATTTTGTCAACATATGCAAGAAGCATACTTGTCATTTTGCTTCGATCACGAAAGTTGGGCCTGTTTAGATTGATTTTTGAAAACAGTAAACAAGTAAAAGTTATTTGATTTGAATTTTTAATTCTCCAATTTTCAAAAATAAAGGAAATAAGTTCAATTTATTTTGGGTGTTTTGAAGACAACAAAAGGGAAAAAAGAAAACACGGAAAACACCTCTATTTCCTTAACGAGGTCTTCTCTTTGAAACTCCTTTGCAGCAAAACATATTCTACTATAAAAAAGTTTTTTTTTTTTTCCATCCTCTTTCTCTTTTTTTTTTTTGTCTCCTCCACTTCGGGAAAAACTAAACGAAACACACACTATCATTCTTTTCTGACGATCTCTGGCGCTTTCTCCAACGTCTTCTCAAGATCTGGATTTAGATTTGACTTTGAACACACACACAAGGAACGAACATAAACACAGGCGGAACGAACACATAGAAACGATTTTTTTTTCTTTTTTTGCATCTGAGATCAAGGTCTTCTTCTCCAATTTTTTTTTTGGCTTCAGATCTAGATTCAGATCTGTTTTAGATTTGACTTTCAAACACACACACGTGGAGAACACCACCTCTCTGTTTTTTTTTTGGTATTGTAAATCTCTCTTTTTTGTTTAATAATAGATTGATACGTAAACAAGATAAATTTTCAATCATACTTTTTTTAATTTATCATATTTTTAAGAACAACCTTCTATTATTTAAAATATCAGTGACACCATTTTCTAGTTTATATTTAAACATCACTGACACCCATACCTTTAAACCACAATTTCTAACAAAATAAAATTCATCCAAAATACCAAAATTTGCCCTACATAAATTCTAAATAATTTTTTTTACATAAAATTTGATTAAAATTTGAGCCAATTAAAATTCAAACTAATTAAAATTTATTTTTCTATATATTAAAGTTTGAGTCGATTAAAATTTGATTTGAGCTGATTAAATTTTATTTTTTTTACAAATTAAGATTTGAGATTATAACAATTTCTTTTTTTACGTATTAAAATTCAAGTTGATTAAAATTTATACTTTTTACTTATTAAAATTCATTGATATTGATTAAAATTTGGCTTTTACGTATTAATATTTAAGTCTATTAAAATTTATATTTTTTATGTATTAAAATTCGGACTGATTAGAATTCAATGCGAGTTGATTAAAATTTGATTTAAGCCGATTAAAAACAAATTTTAATTGACTTGAATTAAATATTAATTGACCTGAATTTAATACGTAAAAAAGTCATAAAAAATAAGAGGTCTTATTGAAGACATACCTATCTAAAAAGGGTGTGCATGAAATTTTTCTCAAATATATCATGAACAATTTAGTAAAACTATATTCCAGTTAATGTCATTAATATGATTGAGGGTGTCAGTAAATATTCAAAAAATAGAAAGGTTATTCTTAAAGCTAGGATAAATTAGAATGAGGGTGAATAAAATTTTCTCAATAAACAATTATAGGCTTTGATATAGAGACAATCCCTACTCTTGAATGGATATGTTTATATATGATCACATTGGTTTATTTTTTATGCATATTTTTAGATCTTAGAGATAGTTCCCTATCTAGACTGGTATTTTTTTTGTTGTTGAAAAAAACGGTAGAAATTCGATTAAATAAGAAAATTTGAAGGAGGAAGGGCATTATAAATTCCGATGCCTCTTCCTCCCATACAACAAGACATCCAACATGAATAACGTATTTAGTTAGCTTATGTACTACCTTATTTTCTAGTAATCACACAAAAAAAATATTTAGCTAGTTTTTTGTATCTAAACTGGTATTTAAGAATTTTTATTATTGTTATAAAACAACGATAATAGAGATGCGAACTTTAACATCCATTACCTATTAAAATAGTTTTTATACTTTAATAGT
>CAUOFW020006756.1:0-5000 GCA_963454935.2 Ilex paraguariensis | reverse complement strand
GCATGAGGTTGGAAGTTTTTATAGGCCTCAATAGGGCTTAAAATAGGACCACTTAGCATGCTTGGCCATTGTTAAATTAGCTTTGCCAAGATTGACTCTATGGTTGTAACTTGAGAGAGAGAGAGAGAGAGAGAGAGAGAGAGAGAGAGAGAGAGAGAGAGAGAGAGGGAGAGGATCTAAAAAACCTACGCAGAATCGGAAGGTGAATTAACTTGTATGAAGAGTAAATATAAACTATACCATTGATTTCAATAAAGTCATCTAAAGGTAATGAGATCCAATTGAATGGTCACGCTTCTTTGAAAATAATTTTTCTCTCCTTGAAATACAATACAATGTGAATCATTTTATAATTCCATAAAATTTTGTGAAACACATTATGTCAAACACTTGGTTATTCCTATAAGGATATTTTAGATAAACCAAAAATATCTAAACTATCCAAACCATAACCCCCAAGAAGGAGAGTTTGATTACGAAGATTGCGAGTTTATTATTTTGAGGATCAGCAAGAGCAGAACCAGTGAAGAAAACAATAAAGAAGAAGTTTTTTTTTTCTACTGTTAACAGAATTAACAATATATTTTTAGTAGAAAACGGGATTAATACTATACCTTGGTGGGTCTTTCTGTGGAAATCTTCACAGACAATCGTCATTTTTTGATGATTTTTTTCGTCGGGTTTAAAACTTCGATTTCCTCAAAAGAAAATATAGTAAAGGCTCGCCTCAAAAAACGATAGTGCTTATGTTTGAGAGGAAGAATCTTAAACTTTGGAATGTTAAAACACAATTAAATGATTACTAATTCTATTTGGACATAATTTAATTTTTTTTGGGGTAAGATATTGGGACATAATCTAAGGATATAATTTGAGGACGTAACACATTTTGACCATTAGATTGATAATGGAGTGCATTTAGTGTTAGAACTCATTGATAATTTAATAGTCACAATTATTATGTTCGAGACTTCTTGATTAATAGTGAACCATCATCATATATATATGTATGTAGATAATAGATGGGACTTTTGGTGGCATGACAGTAGTAAATGTACATGTGAACAGTTATAGCTGTTAAGGAGTGCAAAGGGTGCTTAGGAAAGGCACCAAGGAGTTATAACCGGAGAAGTCGAGTGTGCCCCCCAAGGCTTAGCATTGAAAAGGATCTGACAACTCATTAATGACTCTTGAGTTTTGAGTGTTTATAACAGGACCATTAATGAGAGTTTAAATTCTCAAAAAATGTGAAGACAATCATCAATACAAGTCATTAATAGTCATTACGTCGACTTGATAAATTCCGAAAATGCTTATTTTCGAGAAATAAACACTTGGACATAGATATCAAGCACTGAGAGGGAGTATTTAATGATTGGGGGATGAGACATTAATGCTCGGCGATGCCCGAGCAAAAGTTTACATGCTTGAGGAGATTAGTCATTACATGATGGGATATCACTCATGATGCTAGGATATAAGTGCAGACCATTAAATTTTAAGATGTGACTCAAGGGTATTGTCATCATTGCAAATCCAAATATAAATTTCCCTCAAGAAATTAGACCAATGTACGCAATTCGAATCCAAAACATACCCTGTGTTTATGACTCTTAGGCCGATTGACTTGGATTTTGGAGGAGATTAGCCGGTACACATCCGGCCAGGAAATCACCCGTGCAATAACTCTGCTTTATTTACATCAACAAATCCTAGTTACAAAGCAAAGAACCCATCTTGTCAAGGACAAAGACAATATTCGAGAATAGAGAGCTATAAGAACTTGAATAAAAAAAATTGAAAAAAAAATGTAAAGAAGAACTGCTATATCACACTGGTTCTCGACAGACATTGGATTAAGGAGTACTGGAATATTCCTATCTTGTCTTCACAATGGTGCCTTTACATCCATGTTTGTAGTTATTGTGCATTGGTCTCAACTGGCATTCACATCTTTCCTTAATTTCTAGTCATTAGGCATCCTTTGAACTGAATGATCTTTCAACCCCAGAAGGCTGCTGTGTCGCATGTCGTCGATGCATCACTGTAAGTATTCAGATCATTCATCGTGGAACCTTCACTGGCTTGCCATCTCTGCAGGGCTTGAGGGAGGCTCATCCGAAGGTTAATACCAAAGCCATCTTCTTCCTCATCGCTGGTGGGTTTCCATTGCTCCACAAGTGGGGACAAGACATTAACCGCGTGGCCCATATCCGGCCTCTGAGATGGCTCCCTAGCAGTGCAGTGTCTTGCTAGTTCTGATACTTTGAAGATGCTCTCTAAGGTTTCTGTGTCTGGGTCCAGGGATGGATCTATGGACTGTCTGATGTTGTCTCTGTTAACAAGGATTCTTCGGAACCATGGAACCAAATGAATTCTATCCTCTGGAAATGTCTCATCCAGTGCTCCTCTACCCGTAATCATCTCCATCAATACCACCCCATATGAGAAGACATCAATTTTTGTGGTCACTCTTCCAGTAGCTGTGTTACAAAGCAAAGATGCTGAGTCAATAATCCTAGCAATTAAACGCACGGAGAGATTATATTTTATAGGATAAATTACACTTTACCCCTTGAATTATTATCTTTGTTTTACTTTGCACCCTTAAGTATAAAATTTCTCACATTGTAACCTAGAATATCAATTTTGTTTCATATTACTCTAATAGATAATGAGTAACTGTGCATGTTAGTGGTTTGTACCCTATTGCACATGTGCAAGTTAAAAATCAAGAAAAATACTCATCCATGATTTTATCCTTCTTAAGCTTTTGACCAACTTTTTTTTCTTACCAACAACTATTGGTTGCAAAAGAGGTAAAATAAAGTGGCATTAGGAACTTGCAGATTTTCAAGATGCCGCCGTTATCTATTGAATTGATATGAAATAAAATTAATACTTTAGAGTATAATGTAAAAAGTTTTATAGTTGAGAGTACAAAGTGAAACAAATAAAATATTTTGGGGGATAAAGTGTAATTTACTCTATTATGTATATACCTAAGAAACTTACTGAAGCAAAAACACACGACTTTGTACATACCAGCATACTCTGGAGCAAGATATCCAAAAGTCCCAGCTAAACGAGTCTCCACTGAGTATTGCCCTTCAGGTGCATTCTTAACCAAACCAAAATCAGAGACCTTAGCCCTCAAGTTGTCTCCCAGGAGTATGTTATTCGGTTTCAAATCTCTGTGGATGAAACTCTGCTGTGCTAAGCTGTGTAGATATTCAACCCCTCTGGCAACATCCAGTGCTATGGTGACTCTTTCCTTCCAAGTAAGTGGATGAAACCCCATTTCATCAAAATGGTACAAATGCTGCCCCAGTGTCCCCTGGGGCATATACTCATAGACCACAAGCCTTTCATTTCCATCGACACAAAAACCATGAAGCGCGACTAAATTTCTGTGTCTAACCTTTGTGAGAACCTCGATTTCAGCCTTGAACTCATTCAGCCCTTTGTTATTCATCGAAGTCGATTCCATCCTCTTCACGGCTATTTCTGTCCCATCGTGGAGTTGTCCTCTGTAGACGACGCCGAATCCACCCTTACCCAAGATGTTATCTTCACTGAAGTTATTTGTCACTTCTCTCAAAACTTCTATTGGAATAGCAACATTCCCACCATCATAGACGTGAATATCACTGTTTGGATCTCTACTTTGACCTGATGATTCACTTGCAAGGGCGTCATAGCTAGTCACTTTAGCCCCGGCATCTTTCTTCTCCTTGTCTTTCCAACTTTGACTGCCACTAACCCACTTAAATCTCCCACTGCGCTTCTTCATGTAGCATTTATATATTACCAAAAACAGAGCAACAATTAAGATCACAGCTATAACTATGGTACCAACAATCCCCCATGGAGAGATAGAAGAGTCAGTTGTAGTTGCTCCACCCGATGGACTATTTGTCCCAGTGGATGAAGTTCCACCAGGAGAAGTATTATTCGGAACAGAGGGCAAATCTGTGCCAAGTAATGGATTGCCAGAGGTTTTAAGCATCACATATGAAGCAAAAGGTGGTATTTTTCCTGAAAGATTGTTGTTGGAGACATCAAGAAGCTGTAGTTGTGCTAAACTAGTCAGACTATCCGGTATGGAACCGGTGAGTTTGTTATCATTCAAAAGCAAATTCTTCAATGCAGTCAAGTTAGCAATGGCGGGCGATATTGTACCAACCCAATTCTGCTTCCCAAAATTAATAGCACTCACACTTCCCTTCAAATCACATGAAATAAAATTCCATTGTTTACAAGCATTATTCCCTCCCAGGACTCAGCCAATGTCATAGGATATCCCAATGCCCCAGCAACCTCAAGTAATGTTGTCACCTGAGGGTCACAAGGGCCTGGACTTGTATCACAAAAACTGTTTGTTTCTCCAAGTGTCACCTGAACATTTTTAGGAAAACTAGGCATTGGACCCTGAAATTTATTATTCTGTAAAGACAGATTATGAAGCATAGGAAGCGAAATCATAGAATCAGGAACCACACCCGTTAACTGATTATCGCGAAGCTGAAGATCATTTATGGAAGTACAATTTGAAAGATCAGGAATTGGCCCAGAAAACTGATTTGATTGAAGCCAAACCTGTTGCAACTGTGACATTGTGCCAAGAACATCAAGCCTACCTGAAAGACCCATCAACTGATTGTTAAGCCATAAACTCCCAATCTGGGACTTGCCAAACGATGCCGGTAAAGAACCTGTAAGATTGTTATACGAAAGGCTAAGATTCTGCAAATTACGGAATTTCCCAAATATGTCTGGAATTGTACCCACGATGTTACATTGCTTGGCGAGTAAGGCAACAAGCGCTGTGGACTCAAAGGGGAATTGGGATGGTCCATGGAGGAAGATTAGGGTTTTCCGATGCTTAGTATTTGTAAACTCGTCAAGCCTAAGAGGAGGATTAGGAATGGAAGAAAGTTTTGTTGTTGTCAAAAGACTCGTTCGAGGGACATGAGGTTTGATAGGGACGGTAATGCCCC
>CAUOFW020006755.1:0-23067 GCA_963454935.2 Ilex paraguariensis | reverse complement strand
GACACGATCCAAAACAAACTAGCATCAATTTTCTTCAGAATTCTTGCTTACCATCCTGATGGCAATCGGACTCAACAGAATTTGGCTTATGCTGGGAGTTTTGTTCAAGTTGGTCCAACCCACTAACAGATTCTGTAAAAAAAATATGGACTCAAAACTTCATAAATAATTCAACAACTTACAAATTGTAACAGAAAAAACAAACAATCAAGTATTACCAAAAACAATGATAACAAATAAATTTAAGAAAAAACCACGTCATATCAAATTGAGAAAGTATAAAACAAAATGTTGATATTTTAACTGTATAGCATGTGCTTAATTAGTCCCCAAAAATAAAGCCGAGTCACAATTTGCAGACTAGCTGATGAGTCTGCCAAAACTCTGAGGCCACACCACATCAACAATATAAATTAAGCAACACCAACTCTATAAAAATACTAAGTGCACAAGCCAACTGAAGTGCGCACGTAATCAATTCTTTATGACCAAGCAATTCATATGAAAACTTCTCTGATGATCATCGGAAGCTTGCATACTTTGTTCCCAAAAGCTTTGAGGATAATATTAAGCATTGTATACTCCAAAACAGACATGGCAGAACGGAAAACAAGCATAACAAGACACGTTTGAACCCCTATACAGTCCAAGAAGAAAACTTGCCGATTCATTCACCTTTTCCAGTTCTAATTCAAATTTATACCCTTTTTCTCTATGTACATTGTCCGATATCATATCAGCTGCGAACACAATTGGGTCCAATGCCATAACAGATATGAATACATTAATGACTTCGGAAGCAACATGTAACAAAAAGGTTAGGAAGAACTCACGATTGCCATCAACCACATCCCCAACCCCCATCTTTTCATCTAAATTTGCTCCAGGACTGGAGTTTCCCTGAAAACAGAGCACATGGGATTAGGGATATGACAGATGTAGTTAGGTATAATCATACATTAACAAAATAGATAGCAATCAGATATACCTTCAGTACATTTACTGGAGTAGAAACTTTAACACACTCTGATTCACTTTCAGAACTGCTATAATCTGAATCTGCAGGACACATGTACATGCAAGAAAACTATTTAAAGGACACAATAACAGCAACAACACTGATAACAAGAAACTATCACAATTGAATTGAAAGAAAAATAAAACATGTGTTAAAAAGTACAGTTTTTGAAAAATGTGGAAGAGAAATATTGAGAACATTTTGAAAGATTGTGCTAAAATCTCAACTGTAAAGATAACCTGACCGGACTTCATATCTTTTTTATATATGCCCACCTTTCTTTGATTAAAGTAAAAAAATATAAAAGACACTATAACCCATTCAATTGTAAATTTTAATCCAAAAAAAAGGTATTTTCCACTGGAACCTGAATTATAAAATCATCTATTAAATTTTTGCATTGTAGTGTTGCAAAACATATTCTTTTTTTTTTTTTTTGGACCAAGCAAAACATATTCAAAGGCATTCAAAGAAACCTGTAGAAAGCTATTAACCACAATTAAAATGTGGGGTAGAGCATATGTTGACTTTCTCACAAGAAATTACAGAAAGGCCATCTCGAGAAATCGTAGAAAAGAAGTGTTAAATTACTTGGACGACAAAAAATACAACCTGCAAAAAGAATAATACAACCTGCAAAATAAACTGACTACCATAATAACTTTGGTTTTTTTTCTTTATCTATTTGGTATCGTGTAAAACAGCTAATTCATTAAGGTAGTTATGTCTCCACCATATCACAGATTCACAGGTCTTACGAATGCAAGTCTACATTGTGAAAACAAAAGGCAAACTATATGTTGTAGAAGATAACAGACCCAAATTTCCACCAGAACTGCCTGAACTAATGCATCTACTGCTTCTCCGGCCTGTGTCCTTTTCAATCTCAACTGGGGGATAGCTTGAAACCAGGGCCTCATTTCCGCAAATATCAACAACCTCATCGGCAGGGTCATTTCCTGAAAAATAGCAACATCATTAAAATGCCTGTCTGACGCACGTGAAGATATACAATATAAAAGCACAAAAGAAAAATGGATGGAAAGTAACCTTTAAATAGTTGCATGGATGAATTGCTAAGCCCTGATTCGTTCAGCAGCTGCAACAGCGATTGAAGAAGAAAAGCAAGGGTCAAATTCTTTATATGATATGGCAAGTCGCCAGTATTTTTGTTTATTTGAGAAGGCAGGGACTCGGATGTCAGATAGTATAATACCTCTATCTCACAAGGTTCGCCTTTTGCAGGATTGTTTTGTTTCTCTTGCAAATGGTCATCTAAAAGCTTCCTTAATCTGAACAAGGTATCATCACTGAGATCATTGATATCAATCTCAATCTCATCCTCTCCCACTTCCCTTGCACGGGAACTTTGTTCCTTCAGAAATTCAATGATATTATCCGGCAAATCTCCCAGGATAGCTTCCAATTCTGTACTTAATTGGTGTTTCTCCTCTTCTGTCATTATCTTCTTAACAGGTTCATGAATAACTTCATGCTGTATTGGTGTAAGTTTTCTCCTTTTGGAGGGAGCCATCAGCTTAACTGTTCCTATGTCGTCTTGAAGGCCTGATTTTTCGGGTAATGGTCGCATATTATTTACAGAGAGTTTCTTCTCAATGGGTTTCCATCTAACTTCAAAAAATTTATTAAGAGTATCAGCCATTAAATAGAAATCATTCCCAGGTGGATTGTAGGTCATGGCATTGGAGAAAGTGAGTCTCACATCAGCGAGGAAGTCCAGTGGGCTATTGTACTCAGATGAAGCAATTTTCCCCTTTATTGTACCCAAATCCATTGGATGCTTGATAACAGTGAAATAATCTGAGGCATTGAATTTCACTACGTCAACAGGGGCATTAAAAACCCAACCATACTGATGCTTCATTAATTTTTTCAACAAGTTTTCACACTGCTTCATCAAATTTGCATTTGAAGTGCTAGATGTCGAAGCTTGGTTTATAGACTCAAACCTTCCAGAAGAACCCCGATTCCAGCCACGTCCCTTATCACCCATAGGGTTTAATTTTTTACCAGAAGTTAACATTGATGATTTTCTCACCTTCCCTGTCAAGGGCCCATTTTGTGTATTGCTACAGCTAAGAATATCACTAGAAGATGACACGGCAGCATTTGTCCTCTGCAACTCAACTTTCTTTTGGAGAGCCCGTATATGTTCAAGTTCTCTTCTCAAACGAACCACTAAATCTCTTCTCTCGGATGGTGGCAGTTTTGAGAGAGGGAGGACACGTGTGGGCACACCAAAGCCATCCCGGGAAGCAGAATTTAAATTAATGCATTTTCTCCTTGGGCCATTTGAATCCTCAGATGCTGTAATATCTGTATCAATTCTTCCCGAGCTACCAGATCCTTCTGATTCATAATTAGGAGGAAAACCAGTACTATATCCTTCTGGGAACCTATCCGGCTTTGCCATCATTTTGCCCTGAACTCTAACCTCCGTTTACTTATTGGGTTTCTTCTAGCAAGTATGTCAAATTAGTTTACCTCAGTATATAATAACACTGGACAACATCATCGACGCCAGTTCCTGGAATCCATGAGAAGACAGTGATCTTATGATTCACATAGAGATGCACAAGAAAAAGGACTTATTTTCCAGTAATCGCCCCAATATGAAATGGTAGACCAAAGACTCTAGTATATGTTTGCTGTTTCTCAACGTTAAATTGTTATGCCAGTTCAGCAATTACGTTTCATTCAATAAATTCAAACCGTGTGCTGAAATGAAACCAATGAATTAACGCATGAAGTGATCAAACATGGTCAGTTTGTTTTTTCCCCTATACTTCTAGACCTTTATCACACCTTACGCTATCATTAGCAACAAAACATAATACCTAGGAGTAACCAAGTAAAGCCCTAACCTTAGTTACCTTCAGCGTTGGCCTTCCTCTAGATCGAAAGAACAAGATCCCTCGGCTAAGCAGACTTCAAAGATGAAAATAATTTCAATTGAATAAACAGAAATTCTTATAAATTACTACCGAAGTAACCAGCAACTAACACACAAGCACAACAGGAAACCCTAGATCAAGATTCCAAATCATCAACTTCACAGAGAGATAAAGAACACGGTGCTTGAAACCCTAGATAACAAGAATTTGAAGACTCGAAAAGAGACTGGATCACAAGCAAAAGTCGCTGCTGGCGAAGAAAGTTTCGTGAAGTCTTCGACTTCGAACAACTGGAGTGAAAATAGAGAGGGAGACAGAGACTCGATGGGGAGAGAAAGACACGGTGGAGTGTCTCTACTTAAAGGCCGTTGCAATCATCTTGGCACCCCTTTCGGTATATCTGGACCGTTGAGTTCTAGTTTTGGTCCAATCTAACGGTAGGAATATTCTTCAAGTTTCATCCTTACGATCTAGATCTAGCGGTTGAGGTGTTTAATTCGGCTTATTTATTTATTCAACTTTTAGCCAGCTTTAATTTCATTGGTTGTCAATGTTGCGTCCCATGGGATTGAGTCCTATTTATTAACTTCTCTTCAGAAGCTACTAGAAGCTGCTTGCCGCGTAAACTCCACCGCCCGCGGTAATTACGCGGAGTTGGGGCATAATGACTAAACTGGGGCCACTGAGCCTGTTGGAGGCAAATTGTTTTGCAAAACAGTGGATCTGATTGGATATATTTTTAAAAAATAATATTCAAAAATATGTTTTCGAAAATAATTTTAAAAATTTGTGGTTTTTTTTTTTTTGGTATTCTAAAATATATTTTTGGTTATATAATTTCAAAAGATAAAAAATAGTAAAATATATTTGAACAATAATCCCAAAAATAATAAAAATAGTGAATATAATTTAAATTGACTCTTTCATAAAAACATTTTGAAAAAATATCATTAAAGTGCGGGCGGTGATAAGACATGTTATCACAACTTTCTTTTGTATAACACGTGGATAGGCAAGATTTTTTTTAAATGAACTATAAATTAACTTACGATACTTTAAAAAATAAAAGAAAAGAAAACTCAATGATAAAGAGTAAGTATTGAATGCCTATGAACAGATCTTAGCCTACAAAAAATTAGCAACAACAAAAATGTATTTCTTCCCCTCAACGTAAAGAAATGACATAGATCCCAAGTTCCTGGTTTGCATAGGATCAGATCTGAGGAAAAATTCAAACTCAAAAATATGCAAAATCAATTGTGAGGGGATAAAATATTAACATAAATTTTTTTAATTTCAAGTATGAGAAATGTGCAAAAATTTAAGATGAAATTACAAAATAAAACATAAAATCAAGAACATTTTAGGGGATAGTGGGCCCATATTTAATGAAAAATCAATCCATTGTACAATTTTTTTTTTTTAAAATAAAGAGGGATAATATATCAATTTACTTGTGTATTGACTGACATATAATTATATTAGGGATAATTCGTGTTTAAAAGCACGGTACAAGGTAAGTGATAAGTAATGAATTTGAAGAGAGAGAAAAATTCAATATGAATGATTTTGAAAGAGATGTTGATAGTCGTTGGATGAATCTATTTAGATTGTTGGATGAAATTATTGAAATATGTTTTATTTTATATTATAAATGTATATAATTATTCAAAAATGAGAGAGGCAAGTGCTCCTGGAACTAAGGTAGCTCCGCTTTTTTTTTATATTTAGAGCATTACAATAATATAATGTATAAATAATTTATAATATATTATTTATCCTCCTCTCTTATTTCACGTCTCTTATTCACTCTTCATCTTTCCTTCCATTATTTTTCCCTCTTCTTTTCATGTTTATAAGAAAGCTACAAAATATAAGAAATAATATTTAAAAGCATTAGTTAAAATATAACAAAAATATTGAATTATGTATTAAAAAAATGAATAACTAATATATATATATATATAGTCATCACCCGTGTAAAATATAAAATTCGAGTGTCCAAAAAATTGATCCCACTATATTAATTTTTTTTTAAATATATTAATTATAAATTAATTAAATATTAAATGATTAAACAGAGTGGTGTAATATTTTTAGGGAAGAAATATATAAATGATTAAATATGTGATTGAAGTGAGTGATGTGATTTGACGTTTGAGTTTGACAAAGAATGATGAGTGAGGTAAGTGATTAATGATGATTTTGAGGAGAAAAAATATGACTAAGATAAAATTCAAACAAATTCTTATTTTATTATATAGATATATAGATATATATTTATTTAGATAATTAAAATACAAAATCTTATTTTAAATATACAACTCGAAAAAATCAGGTTCCTGGCGATGCGGAATCAGACGCGACCGGCGATGTGGCGGTGAAGCCTCTTCATGGTGAGGAGCACCTATGGGACCCATCACAAAAAAAAACAAAATCAAAAGTTGAGGCGCGCAATTGGGGGCTCTGGAGGGTTTTAAAAGCGCTCGAGAGTTCGGAGACCATCGAAGCCACACCAGACCAGATCAGACTGCGAGCTTTCATCTTCTGTATTTCGTTTGATCGTAACATGCTCATGGCCTCAAACAGGTGATCTTTCCGTTTCCAACGAACTAAAACCCTAGTCTTTAGTATGTAGTTGTGTTTATGCTTAGTCTTGATATGTGAATCTTGTTCTGTTTCTGTACTTTTTGTAAGTTTTCATGGATCTGAAATAATTTGCGTAATTCTTTCGGGATCTCAGTTTGTAGGGTTCGACGGGATATGACACATGCCTGCTATTCCGCAGTTTCTGAGGTTTTGTAAGTTTCCTTCCACTGGATTTGCTTATTTCTCTTGTTAATTTTCACTGTTTATTAGTTGAGTACTCATGGAAAAGACAGGGAAAAACAGAATTTGAGTTCTATTTCTGGAATGGAATATGCACATTTCCTTGTTTGCTAGAGCCTACATGGTACTGCCTGTTTCCACAAAGTGATGCATTAGCTATTACTCTGCCAAATTTTGAAATAAAAAACACCCCACCTCAGACCCTCTCTTTTCTTTTCACTTCCCCCACCCTTTCCCCGCGGGTTGTGTCGGCAGACCTCAGATATCTCATCAAGCACTTGTATTTGCATTCCTCGAGAAAAATCTTTCCATGTAGAACCTTCCCTCTTATATTAAAAATTTAAAAATCTCAAACAAGTCTCTGTTTTTTGGTTGTCCCTATGAACCTGATGGGAATTATGAGGATGCAAAGGAGCTATAATCTGGTAATTTATTCTTTTTTTGGTAATGCAATTAATTGGAAAGTGTGGATTTATTTTGAAATTGGTATTTTATCCCCATTTGTTTTTCTTCTAAATTTGAAAATCAGAATTGAGTTACTCAAAGTAATTGTGATTGTTGTCACAGGTGGTGTAGATAAATATATGATGCAAGTTTAGTTCTCTGATACAGTTTTTTTTTTCCTTGTATTTTCTAGAAATTTTGGGGCTGTAGTGGCACAAAGATCTTTGGCATTTCGTTTGAATTCAAAATTTCCATTCAAGTTTGCTTGTAGACAAATTCACATGGACAATAAATACAACAGTGATTCAAGAGGAGCTTTGATTGTGTTAGAAGGTTTGGATCGCTCTGGGAAGACTTCACAGTCTAGCAGACTACTGTCATACCTGGAAGGGCTAGGGTATCCAGTTGAATCATGGAGGTTTCCTGATAGAAATACTGGTGTTGGGCAAATGATTTCCTCATATCTCTCCAATAAGTCGCAGCTGGATGATCATGCAATCCATCTCCTCTTTAGTGCAAATCGTTGGGAGAAGAGGTTTGTTTTGTTATCCCATGCATGATGATATATATCACTTAGTTGAAATGGAGATAGAAAGCTGACTCTTATCTGACATGCTTGTTTAGTTGCCTCTATGAGTTGTTTGGCAATGTTTTTCTTCTTCAACAGAAGCTGTGCTATGGTTTGTGTATTTAGGAGCCTGACAATATTTTGATGGTTATATATCTTGTCACATGACCAAAGAAATTGCTTCATAGACCTTACACATTTAGAAATTAATTGTGAAAATATCATATTGGAGGGCTAAATGTTGTGGAAATTTCTTCTCATTTACCTTGTCTAAATGAATGGCCAAAATGTAAGATGTTTTATGGAGTTAATTTAAACAAGTGGGAAATTATATAATAACATTGAAAATAAATTGCAGATTCTCTTCTGTTGTACAGGTAGTTACTTCATTGTTACGAATGACAGCTAACCAGCTGCCAAATGGGAGAGTACAATAGTTGTAACACCAAAAGTATGGGCTGATGGAATTTCTAACGTTTTAAAATATTGCAATTTTCCTTTCATGCGGATACTGAAAACTAGTTACTGTGGTCGAAACTGTCTACAAATTCTCATGTTCTGTAGATATAAGACAAACTGGAGTTCTTTAGTTAGTTTCAAGCGTTAGATATATGTCTAGTTTCCCGCTTGTAACTCCCTCAGGTAAATGAGAACCATAATGGGCTATGAGTAATTACCTGTTTTACAACCTTTATCTCTATCATGGTCAAGAAAAAGTCAGACTGTTGGATTATAGGCCCTGAAGCTCTCATTTTAAGTTTTAAGATTTGTAGTTAATCATCAACAATGTATTTGCAGAGCATTAATGGAGAACAAGCTGAGGAGTGGAACAACCCTCATTGTTGACCGCTACTCTTATTCTGGGGTGGCTTTCTCATCTGCCAAAGGACTCGATATTGAATGGTGTAAGGTAAATACATTCTTTAAGTTATGTTCAATTTGAAATTTATTTTCTTGGGGGTAGTGAAGTAATGAGGTTTGTTTGTGCAGGCTCCAGAGATGGGGTTACTGGCTCCAGATCTGGTACTATACCTTGACATACCACCAGAGGTAATTTGTTTCAAATTTTTCATTCTTGTTATGACCTTGAGGATTTTAGCTGTTTGTGATTCACAGCGAATTCTCTTTTATATTGCTTTCATTGTTTCTTTGATGTGAGGTTTGGACACCTTGTCCGCCCTCGCTTCTTTCTCTTTTGTACTGCAATTTTTTTGCAACAATACAATGACTGTTTCTTATTTGAGAAAATAAAGAGAAAAAAAATTGAAGGAAAGGCGTCCCACTTGTGGCAAGCTTGGTTCCTGTTGAAATTTGTGAACGCTTCTTTTGTTGGCATACATTTGCAAGGACCACTGATATAGATCCATGTTAATGTGGCATCGTAAATATGCACCTGCTCCTGACTCCCTGCCTTGTTCAAAAAACCCTATATTCAGGTTTTTCTGTTCGAGTCTGCTGGACTTGATTCTTTAGTTTAGTGGAATCATCAAATCATGACTGTTTTTCGCATCAATACAATGACTGTTTCTTATTTGATAAAATAAAGAGAAAAAAAATTGAAGGAAAGGCGTCCCACTTGTGGCAATCTTGGTTCCTGTTGAAATTTGTGAACGCTTCTTTTGTTGGCATACATTTGCAAGGACCACTGATATAGATCCATGTTAATGTGGCATCATAAATATGCACCTGCTCCTGACCCCCTGCCTTGTTCAAAAAACCCTATATTCAGGTTTTTCTGTTCGAGTCTGCCAGACTTGATTCTTTAGTTTAGTGGAATCATCAAATCATGACTGTTTTTCGCATCAATACAATGACTTTCTTATTTGATAAAATAAAGAGAAAAGAAATTGAAGGAAAGGCGTCCCACTTGTGGCAAGCTCGGTTCCTGTTGAAATTTGTGAATGCATCTTTTGTTGGCATACATTTGCAAGGACCACTGATATAGATCCATGTTAATGTGGCATCATAAATATGCACCTGCTCCTGACCCCCTGCCTTGTTCAAAAAACCCTATATTCAGGTTTTTCTGTTCGAGTCTGCCAGACTTGATTCTTTAGTTTAGTGGAATCATCAAATCATGACTGTTTTTCGCATCAATACAATGACTTTCTTATTTGATAAAATAAAGAGAAAAGAAATTGAAGGAAAGGCGTCCCACTTGTGGCAAGCTCGGTTCCTGTTGAAATTTGTGAATGCATCTTTTGTTGGCATACATTTGCAAGGACCACTGATATAGATCCATGTTAATGTGGCATCATAAATATGCACCTGCTCCTGACCCCCTGCCTTGTTCAAAAAACCCTATATTCAGGTTTTTCTGTTTAAGTCTGCTGGATTTGATACTTTAGTGGAATCATCAAATCATTTCTTGATTTTCACATTGCCGCAGAAAGACAATTATGGGTTTTCATTTATGTTTCTTAATTTGATAAAATGAAGTGTTAGCAATTCCACTGGCATTTCTGTTTCAAATTAAACCGATGTCAGGCTATATGGAACTAATTTTTGAAGTTATCAGAATGCTGCTGAAAGAGGAGGTTATGGAGGTGAGAGATATGAGCAACTTGAGTTTCAAAGGAAAGTTGCACAATCGTATCAGTGTCTTCGTGATGCCTCTTGGAAGGTAATGCACTTTGTTCAATAACCTTTTGTTCTCTTTTCATTTTTGTTGCAGATCAGAACTCTGGTGAAAGGTTGGAAGGTAAAAGTTACGGAGTTTGTTTGGGTTTTGATGGCGTCCTGTGGGTGTCACCTCAGAACTTGTCATATTTTGGTTTAGATTTTGG
Source organism: Ilex paraguariensis (assembly GCA_963454935.2). Classification (NCBI taxonomy): domain Eukaryota; kingdom Viridiplantae; phylum Streptophyta; class Magnoliopsida; order Aquifoliales; family Aquifoliaceae; genus Ilex; species Ilex paraguariensis. The sequence continues at coordinate 12,507 of CAUOFW020006755.1, read as the reverse complement.
GCATTAACACCAAGTTTCTGTTAGCTGATGTAGCTTCAAGACAATAAAATTGGTAGGTGAAGATGAAAAACAATAAAAAGAATAAAATCTGAAGGCATAGGATGATGGTAACATGTATAAATTGTTATAGTTATTCTGGGCGTTTCTACAACTCTTTTCCTTTGCCAAAAGAAAATTACTACCTAGGCGTCAGTGGAGATTGCTTGTGAATTCTGCAGTAGCAACCTTTTCTAAACTCAAGGCATTGACTATGTTTTCTTGGCTTCATTGCAGATTATAGATGGACGCCTTTCTGTTGAAGAAGTTGAGAAACAGTTAAGGGAGATTGTTATAAGTTGTGTGATGATGTGCCAAAAAGGAAAATCTCTTTCACAGCTCTGGTCAAGTTGAACTCTTCAAGGTTTATGAAGAAGAGGAGCTGCGTGTTTTGGCGGACTTATCAAGTATTTAATCAATCGAGAAAACTTCGATGCTGTCTTTAGCCTTGTATTGTTCAGATAGGAGTTGTGTGGAAACAATGGTTCCAATTAATTAGCATCATGTATTGTGTGTTTTTTTTTTTTTTTTCTTTCTTGATGTTCTAAGATAGACTTAACATTCTTCTAAGGAGAAGGGAAAAGTGTGTCACTGCTAAGACTCAAATCTCTGGTTTGTAGTGCAATTAAGGATTAAAATTTCGTTTTAAAACGTTTTTATTTTTAAAAAGACTAAAATGGATTAATAATGAAATTGAAATTTTTATATTTTGTATTTTTTTTATATATTTGTACAATTATTTTAAAATATTTTAAGATTTTTGATATATTTTGACCAAAATTTTGAAAAAATAATTTTATTTTTAAACATATTTGAAACATGTTAAAATATTTTTATTCCATAGGTGACCAAAATAATATATCGAAATAAAATTTTGATCATCGAGTGTAACATAGGATAAATGTGGATAAATTTAAAAGATTTTTGCATTCAACTTTATATTAAAGAAAGAATTAATAATATGGTTCATTTTAATTGAGTACAAAATTTTCATATGAAGTATTTAAAATTGAGTAATTTGTCGAAATTTATCAGCATAAAAAATAGTTTCAGAGAAAGCGACAATTATTTTGACTACAATTCAATTTTTTAAGATGTAAATTAATAATGAAATTTCTAGCCAATCTAATAATTTTAATGGATCAAATTAAAAAAAATAATTTTGTTGTATTAAATTAAGAAATTAAGTCGAAAATAATCGACTAATACTCGTTAAACAAACCCTCATATTTACCCGTTAACTATAAATATAGTCGTTCACAGTCCATTCAACTCTCAGAATCACTTCTCTCTACTTCTTAGAAATGAGATTCGGTAGAGCACTGCACACAGCAATGCTTGTAAAGATGGCATGCAATCAGAAGTCTCCTCTCGCTCATTTTCCTTTCCCCTGTTTTCTTTGCAACCAAACAGAGGCTCGTCTTTTCTATTGCTAGCTTCCACTTGTAAATTAGGGTACAACTTTATCCGTACATGCCTTGCCCGAACCAAAAAATCTCTCAATATTTACCTAAAAGAAAATCTCCACCAGAAAAAAAGAAGAGAAAAATTCAAAATGAATTGCATGTGGGGTACGGTCCTCGTATAGGGGTATACTGGGTGTCTACATTCAATTTGACTATTGTTAGAATTCAATCAATTATGGTTCAATACGATTAAGAGAGAATCTGAGATAGCTTTGTTGGCCTTTCAGGTGGCATCAATTTAACCTCCGCCCTTTCATGCGAATAAATAAAAGACTTTGCTTGCTTCAATTACCTTTCAGAGCCATCCAAGAGTGTACCAAAATCAAACATTTCGTGCGCTTTTTGGGAAAAGAAACTGTTGAACACAGTAGAGAGATTTGATTGCAAACCGAAGTAACAGTTAATAAACTAAAACCACATGGTTTTTCACTGGTGAAACTCAAACTATAACTCAGATTGACATTCGGAATTTGTGTTGAGGTTGAGGTCGGGTTAAGGGTTCCAAATGTTAGACTGATCATGAGCTGAACCCCAACCCGCCGAATCATGGTCATGCCAAAAATTACCAAATGAGACCACATTCATCAAAAACAGGAAGCCACTACAAAATTCGCATTATATAATAATTCTTGCCAGTTCTGTATTCAGACAAAAAAATAGGTATGTGTCTATGTGCGTATTCTCTTATTATCTCCCTAAAATGGAAACATAATCTTCGGCTCTCTGAAATATCTGTCAAAAGGTTGGAGCCAACTAAACAGATGAGAGAAACATAGCCGTTGAGCAATAATTATTGCCTATTCAAATCCTTCCACAAATATAAGAATAAGAGGAACCAGAGATCTAATTGACAACGTCAAGGACCAGCTTACGAGACTTGAAAATCGACCACTTCAAGCGTCTGTAGTAAGCAGCTTGAAGCAGTGCAAGTGACAGTACAAATATCCACTTGAATCCCATCTGCATTAGAGAAGCATACACTGTCAGAAATTAATTTCCACTATTTATATATAGAGCAATATTATTAAGACCTAATTTATTGACCTAATTTGCTGACATAATTCACTATAATCTTTGGATTGATTGTGAACTCCATCAAACATTGAAACTTGGTGTTGATCCAATGGTTTCACTAAAGTCGCATTATTATGTCAACAAATTATGTAAGATTTTCAAGTCTAAATAACATTACTCTTATATTTATGTTTTTTTTGTTGCCGCTGTTTATTTTATTTCTACTGAATTGAAGCCAACATACGAGTTTTCTCTCTTCCATTTCCGGTTCTGCAGCCCATGATAGAAATGTCACCACATCTTTCCCCATCTGCAATAAAATTTGGGAGGGAACATAAGCTTAGTAACCCTAAGAATTTCACCACAATGACATAGACATATAGTCATTTGATAAGTAGCATAATAATAAATCTTGAAACTACGAGCATTATATTACCCCAGCATTAAATGACAGGGAAACTAACCTGAGCTTCGGTTGCAGGGGTACCATCTTCATACTCCACAGCGCCATCAGAAAGCATTTTGGGCATTGCAATAGCTCCCCCAGGAAAGTAAGGATTATAGTGCAGTCCTTCTCGGATCTACAATATCACCAAACCTGGCTGATTAAGCACAGTTGCTGGACAATGCCTAAAATCTACAAAACACACTTCCAATGGTTATAAGCAAGGTCACGCACATAGATAAACAGTGTCCGGTAATATGTGGAAATAGATAAACCAGTGCGATTTTTATCGTTTTTATGAGTACAGGTCAGCTTCTTCATCAAATAAAATCAGCTCAAAAAATACGCACACCTTTAAGGACAAATAATGGAAGCATGAAGAGGAAGAAGGTCTATGGGGCAGTGACAGTGTGAAAAGGAAATTCTCTCCCTTCAAATCCCAAAACAAAAATGGACCAAATGAGTATCATTTCCTTTGAAAAACTCTTAAAAACAAGATAACCTCCCCTAAACCAGAGATGTTTTGTCGTATGGAACTGATGATGCAAAAAAAGAATCCAAATTTACCATGCCTCAGATGAAAGCTTCTGATCAAAACATACTTGTTAATTGCCTATCCATTATGACGGCCTCATTACTGTGATGTGCATAGCAGTAAAGACAAAGGGCAGTGGCATGCACTACCAGAGTCCAACCTATCAAAGATAGGGGATAAATTCCCATGGAGAATTTCTTCACAATTATGTATAAGGCCAGCAAAGCCATGGTTAGCACTGATAAGCAAGGACAGGATAAACAACCCACTTATTGCCCGCTTGGTTATGAGCCCAAAAACCCGAGCTTGGCATGGAATATATCAGCTTGTATAAATTGAAAAATACCAGCCCTCCAATGATGCAGAAAAAAAAGGCTGATCCAAGAGCAAAAAAATGAAATACAGATTAACTTTATGGGAAGAAATCCTAAGACAGTTTGCAAAACTTTCAGCACACTTTTTCCTCAGGAGCAGCACATAGTAAAAGTCGTAACCTTTTTCTAGTACCACTAACCACATACAATTATCAGAACATTTTTGTTTGGTTGCAAATGGTTTCATTATTTATAGTAAACATTAATCTTATACATTAGAAGGTCATAAAGAAACATAGATAATGAGTTTCGGAAGTAGAACTTACGGAAACACCAGCAGGAGGATTGTGGTAACCAGTTAAAAGGGCGAATACATAGTTTTGACCATTGTGACGAGCCTGAAAGGACAAAAGGTAAGAAACTGTTGTTTCTCACAACTTCCGCATAAATTAACACCGGAAACTAGGAATTACTTTGGTGATGAGACTTAGATCTGGAGGATAGGCCCCTCCATTTGCAAATCTAGCAGCTTGTTCATTTGCATATGGCTGAGGAAAACGGTCACTCAGTTTCCCCGGGCGGGTAAACATCTCACCCTCATCATTAGGCCCATCAACCACCTCAATCTCAGCTGCCATAGCCTTTGTTTCCTCTTCTGTATATGCCACACCAACCAAGTCACGATATGAAATCAGGGACATCGAATGGCAAGACGCACAGACTTGTTGGTAAACCTGGTGACCACGGCGAATCCTGTCCGTATACAATCAACCATGAGTGAATGTTAACAGTGGCATGAAACAGCTTACTAATCCCAAACAAGAAAATCATGAACAAATGCTGGAGTAATAGGGAGTATAACACGTCAAGTTGAAGGCTGCAATTCAAAGAGAATGAGGGTATTGTATGTTGAAATTGCAAGAAAAGACGTGATGATTTATGCATAACCCAAAATAGGTGATTGAGCCAAGATACGTAACAAACGAAACCAACTTCTAAAGATTGAAGCCTGATGCACCTAATTCCTGACCAGGTTACACTCTTCGTCAAATTTCGAAGGAGTTCATAAAAGTTCATATCTGACCCAATGTTCAGGGTCTAGCTATGCTGAAGTGCAAAACATGAATATATAGTTATAAAATTATCAACAGAAACTCACGAAGCATGGTCGTATGAACTGAGAATGCCTTGGTGAGGCCAAGGATAGCTTGGACACTCTAAACCATGTTCAGCCTCATCGGCAGATGCTATTGTTGCAAAACTCAAAAGCCCAGACACACTTGCTCCAACGAGTGCAAATGCTCTCAGGGACTTCATGCCAGCAGATCCAACCCCCTCTTGATCTTTCTTTGAAACAAGGGATGACAAAATTGGAGACGCCTGCAAATTTCCACATAGAATGTAAGCACTAGATGATGACCACCACCGATCGATGACTACAATGTCACACAAACAGAGATAGTATGAATGACTTGATAACATGGTCCAGAATTTTAGCGGTGTTTCTATTTCCAAACCTTCTCTTGCCCACCCATGACAACATTAGTCCAGCACAAACAGTTTTTTATAAGAAATTGAAGTGCGCTTTAGCGCTAAACAAGCTGAGCCAAGCCTATTTTCAGCATGCTCAGGCTCGTCTTAGCTAGTAATTTACAATGCTCAAGCGTGCTCGAACTCGAGTGAAATGTAAACCATTCTGATCAAGCTTGGCTTGAGCAGAAACAAAATCTGCTCAAGCTGGCTCGGTATAAAGCAGGACATGTTTAATCCGTCAATGTCTAAAAAAGCTCCTCAAGATTATGGTCCCCAATGACTATGATATCTTTGCACAACCAGAATGCACAAGGCCTAAAAAACAAGTGGACCTGCCAACGACAATAAATCTAGAAGAAATGGTAATACCAATGGATGATTCATCAATCATCATTATTAACATGTATTTGCCACTGTACCTTCAAAACCACTCAATAATTGCAATAAAACCACATACTTGAACCTAATCAAGCCTAGTTGAGCCAAGCAGGAAATGCTTGGGTTTGGCTTGTTTTCATAATGAGCTTATGGCTTATGCTCAAGTTTGGCTTGAAGTAATCATTGAACGAGCTTGAATGAACTTTTATCAAGCCAAGCTCGAGTTGAATGTGAGTAACTGAGTTCATTTGACAGCACCGGTGTGCTTAAACCATTACCGTGTTTCCCCTTAGTTTGACTATAATCCATAAGAATGGCAAACACCCAACAAACTTGACCAAGACCTTAGAGGAGCCATTTCTACGACTAGATCCTAAGAATGAGAAGAAAGTCAGAAGAGTCCATATTTTTTATTTTAGTAGTACGTGTATACAATGCAATAATACAATAACTTTTAGCCCATTAGAATGCACATCCCACCCATTTTAGTAACTTCTCAATGCCCGTGGGTCTTTCTTCCCTTCCCTGCAACAAAAAGTCTTTAAGTTCGAGGCAATCTAGCACAAATATCAGGGTATTTGTAGCAAGAGGTACTAATCGGGCATTTGTACCACTACTATTGAGGCTACTCTAAGTGAATGCCAGTAAGATTTCACTAACCATATAGGAAGAATGCAAAACTACAAAAAGATCCTTACAGTGGATTGAGATTGAAGTCTTCCCCTCAGTAACTGGTGGATCACTCTACGTCCAACCATCATAGTCAAACTCTCTGTCAAATTACCAAAGGCACATTAAAAGGATAGACGAAATCCAAGAATTTGAGAAAGCCCGAAACTAATTGTATCAGCAAATTAGGTGGAACAATAAGACAAGTAAGTTTATTTCGTGAGGACAATATCACATAAAAAAGGTGAAGCACTGACTTAGTGACCAAGCCTTAATACCAAACAGCAAAAAAAAAAACTATACATTGCAGAAGCGACTACTTAGTGAAGAAGAAAATAACGATAGCTACGCCCTGAGCAAGATCTAGGGGAAATATGTGTAGTTCGTTCCAACAGGCTCTACCGCTTGCCCAAAGCAAACTTGCAACCTGATAAAGACTACTGTAATCCTTTAAGCATTCAACCAATCTCTGTTTCTTCTGTTCTTAGTACTCTTGTCTCTTGCTTTTTTTCGTTAACTATCTGTTAACCATATATGCGGAATACCACATTCTTCCCAACACAGAGTTATAACTATAAAAGCATTTAAAACGAAAGGCTGAAATTAACATCTAAATATCCCGATTCTAAACCATCCACATTGACACTCAACTGATAAAAAAATCAAAATTCACAACATTTTGTCAGCTCAATAAGCGGAAAAAAGAACAATAAAATTCAATAATCTTTTAACAACATCTGTGATTATACAATCTAACTATTCTGTATACAACAAGACGAAAAATTCAAAGATGTAAAAAAAAAAGCACATAAATGTGCATTCATAGTAAGTGGCAGCAATCGAAAAAGCTATTAATGAAAAGAAGAGAGAGAATAACTCGCCGGACAGAGTAGATCAGCGGCTATTGAAGTCGGAGCACTGAGAGAAAGGGAGATCCAACAAAGAAGGGACAGAGAGTCCAGAAATGATAAGAAGAGAAGATGATGATTTGGATTGGCGAAAATGAAACTTTACTTGTCGCAAGTCGCCCGGCAATCAATCCATGGGTCTTTGCTGTTGCCAAGGATGTTGGGTTACGTACGTGACTTTGGCCCACAAGTGTAGTTGGCCTATGGCCTTATTAATTTAGTTAAAAAAAGGTATAAAATTGGATAATTAGTTATAATTTATTCTATATCAATTGTAATGGTCAACTTATTATTTAATCCTATTTTATCTACACCATGTTTGGTGCAAATTTGGAATAAGGTATTGGCAGTGGATCAAAAATTAATATATCGTATTAATTTTTTTTTAAAAAGGTAAAAATATCATTTGATCGAATTTCATCCAAAATCACATGACAAACAATAATTTGTTGTTTCAATCCTAATACTATTTAGGATTGATTTTATCACCTATTACATTATATTAATTTGTAACTTTCACGTGATATTATTTTATACTTTAGCATCATGTTGAGATCTACACACGTAAGAGTAGTGCTACACAACTTAAATGAAATTCAAAAAATTATAATCTAAATGCATATCATTCATTGGATGAACAAGTCCTATCATTTTTTTCAGTAAAACTCGCTCATCCAATACTCAAACAAGAGACAATATATATTAAATTGTAATTTTTTAAATTTTATTTGAGTTGTGTAATATTTTTCATAACATAATCCAAACACAAAATTAAAATTAAAATTACTATAAATTATTTGACTTCAACGATCTCTTGAAACTAAACTATGATAAATTTATCCTTCATTTAATATCCTAATCCCGACATAGATGATTGCTCTTTAACCCAATCGGAAAGAAAATTAGTCGAAGCTCCGGCATGAAAGGGCAAAAGGAAAATCAGCAGACAATTAAGAACCAAAACTTTATGGGGGAGGGACACTACAAATACATTCTTCTGTGGTCTTTCCCCAATTGTTGAATCTTTGTACACAATGTGCAATAAATTCCACTTGCAAAATACCACTTTTGTTGTTATAAATAATTTTTCACAAGACAAACTGAATCTCAAAAATTCTTGCAAATTCTAATGCCTCGAATGCAATTGAAAAAGCTCAGACTGCCTGCAACACATTTGTCACATTTCTATCGCATTCTCGATCCAAGACAGCATAAGGAAATTTAAAAACTAGCAATTAGAGGAGGAAAGGAAGAGGCCATTTCTAAACAATATGCTCATAACTTAAAACAGGGTTCAACATCTCTGACATGCAACTACTTTCTCCACTGAGCACAAAATGACACAGGAAAATTCCATTTTCTTTCATATTTTTGGTGAATTTATCTCATTCACCATCATTTACCATCTCTTGTCCACAAGTGGGTCCTCCTTGATTCATATGAGGTATTTCTGTGGAACAGGATCAAAGTCATCGAAATCAAATCGCTGTCGCTCTCTCCCAGCCTGAACATGTGATATGCATATCTCATTAGTTGACAACTTGACCGAAAAGGGAGAAAAGAATGCCTCCCAAAGCATAGCAACCTTTTTAAACAAAATTTACAAGATTTTCTAGAGGACTAATAGCACGCTTACCTTTGCCAGGTATAATGGGTCAGATGACAGGAGTTCATCCATAGCAGTCAGTTTCTTTGATAGGCTCATTACCCTGTAACAATAAATAGAAAAATAACCCATCCATTGACCATACCACAGAACTGTTATAAATATCATATACAAGCACTGATGAGTAGGATAAAGAAAAAGCGAAACAGCGGTAATTATAACCGCACCACTCAAAAGGTAATTTTGTTCAACAATCTCCCAAATGCCAGTTGATTTGAACAGTGTGGGACAAATAACATGACAGATCACACAAAATAAAATACCTCTGAATTGAAGAGTCAATATGTTCAATCATCTCACAACTTTTATATTGCTCAGGATCTTCAAGGAATCTAACCATTCCATCCTTTTGGTTGATAGTGGCATATATCTCACCATCTTGGATCTAAAATTGAACATTCGTATAGCAAGTTAAAGAATAGAAGACACCCACAAGCCACAGCTGATGGCAATATTAAGGAAGGAAGAGTGCCAGACTAACTACCATTTGAAGAACATGCATTTCAGCCTCCTTAGGGCTATTGAGTTGTACAGTGTTGGCTATGTCTTGGAGGGAGAGAGTCAAATATGTCTGAGTCAATCTCTGAATATTTCTCTTATACATTGATGATACCACCTGTTTCACCAATCCAAGATTGTTGTCCTAAAAAACAAAAGAAATAAACCAAAACTATTTTAGGTGGGTGAAAGATTCATTAACGTAGCAGAATAACTTTTCTTCAGACGCTGGCGTCTTAGGCTCATCCTTCCATCTCAAAATACTAGTAAAACAAAGAATAAACCAGAATAGAACAAACTCACAATTTCAAACTTCTCTGTGTTTGTCTGCACAAATGTTTCCAGTTCTGAAATTTTTCCAGTGCTATAGCTATTTGCTAACTCCAGATATGGCTAACCAGAAGAGGAAGGAAAAAGAAACAATAACACAACCAAACCAAAACAACATATGACATCATTTAACAAACCACGAGAAAATGGAAAGCCATCTATAAAAATATTCAACTCGAAAACTAAACACAAATCAGATAGAAGATCTAATATTTAACTATTACAATAGCAAATATATCTAATGAATCACATAGAGACATCAGTGACGCATTCCACTAAATGGGTGGCAATCAAAATAGCATATCAAACACACAAGGACTACCCAAAAGATACAAGGACTAAGGGGCTGTTTGATAGGGCTTTTAATGCTGAAAATTGAAGGGATTAAGCAATAAGTGTGTTTGATAACAAAATTCATTACCACTAAATTGATTAATTGCATCTGAAAAAAGGCTTAAAAATTTAAGTAACCTCCCACCTACTTATTGCTGAAGAGGGACTACGCTCAGCAGAGAGACAGATTTTATGCCTCTGTAATTTGATAAGTTTGACATCAATTGTTTTTGTCTCAAACACGATTACATTCAGACCACTGCAAGTCCTCCCTTGGTCTTAGGTAATCAATTTCCTACCTGAGTTGTCTCTCTCCACAAACCCTATGTATTGTTCTACTACTCGGTTTTTGTAGCAGCTGTCAAAAAATTCTGCAAGGTATTGGTTCTATCCTCCTATTAGAATGTATATATAAAAATTAGAACCCTGAGGATGTTTGCATATCTGCAAGGATATGCACCGAATGAGTGGAATATATGTGGTGGTTTCTGTTTTGTGTGTAAACACATGTAACTACAGAAACCACCAACAACGGGTGGCTTATGTGCTTTTTCGCTGCTATCAATTGATGAAGTTTTTGTCACTCTACTACTCCAGATATATCTGTTTCTCCATATCTGCATTAAGTGTGCAAGTACAATACAAGCAATCATCACCCAAAGTTTCTCACTGGTTTGCTCAAGAATATTTTGGATCATGATACAATTTTTAGAGATTAAGCAATAATTTTTTGCGTCAAGTCACAACTATTTGGAGATGTTTGGGATCAATTCCTCAATATTTTAGGATCGATCATAAAATATTGGATCAGTCCCAACAACCTTAAAAAAAAAAAAAGTGAAACTGGACTCCCAAAAATTTGTAACTTAACCCCGAAAATTAATATTTGGTGGCACGGTACTCAAAAAAAACTTTTTAGTACCGTAGACTTACCTTTATTGTTTTTGATTGGATAAATTCATATTTAGAAATGAATTTCAAAATAACTAGTGGAATGGAAAATTGAAAGGTCAATTATTTTCCGTCTTCAACTTCTTATATTGATCAAATAGCTTCATTCAATTTAGTACTACCTCAGTATTTAACAAATTGTTTGCAGATTAAAAAATCAGCATGCAGCACTTAGAATTCAACATTCAGTTTTTACTTCTCTGGTGATAATAGAACAAGCAATAGAGATTCATCAACCCTCTCCCATTATGAAGCACGGACACTTTCAAGAAGGTGACATATCCGTGTCGGACACCGACACTTCTCGGACACGTATCCAATACTCTTTTATCCATGTTCATTATTAAATAATAAAATTTTAGTTTCGGACACGTGTCCGACACTTCTTTAAACCACATCTACTACTAAATAATAAACATGTGATTAGCAATCTTAAAAAATTGACTATTAAATATCTTACACTACGAGAGAACATATAATTATCAAGACTAGACATGTTAAAGTTGTGCTAAAATATGATAACAAAAGTAAAAGATACATAAAAGATATAGAAAAGAGCAATTGAAATGAGAACAATCATTTAAATCATATATGTATAGTACACGTCTACGAAAAAATTGATAATTATTGATTATTATGATGTTAGTCTAAACATTCACACTAAATGACTAGAGATAACATTTATTTATCACAAAATACTGAATTTTTTATGAATAATATATCATTATCCCTATACTTGTGGTAAATTATATAATTTTATATATAAAACACAATTATCTATAACGTGTTTCCAACATGTCCGTATCCTACTTTTTTGAGAAATGTTGTGTCTGTGTATCCAGTGTCCGTACCCATGCTTCTTACCTCTCCACTATTGAAATTCTCAAAAGTTTTATAAGTTGGGATACCCATTGACTTGCATAACTTCACATCAACAGAATATAAATCATAAAAAGATTGTAAGCATCTAGTCTCACTGTGCACACTGGATGTGTAGCTCATTATGCAACACTTAGATGAAATAGAAGAAGACGTCATTATTAAACAGAAACCTCGAGGCTGGACAAGTTGATGATAAAATGCATGTGATATACAATCATCAGCAAAACAAAACTTTCACAGACATTAATCATTACCTGACAAATGTTCTTTAGATTCCTTTGAGCCACTGAAGAAGTGTATTTCGGGAAACTAAGAAAGAACTGCCATCAGAAGTAAAGTAAGTCCCTCTTAATCGGAATATTAATAATGGCAAATAATAAGAGAAGAAAGTTTCATAGAGAAAATTTGTCTAAGCAGACTACCCACACAAACAACTAATAACCCAAGTACTTGAGGTATATGACAATGATAGAGACTATGACAGCAACAATGGTGATGGTTTCCTTTGCAAAGATAAAAGGTGGTAGTAAGATCATTATAGGCCATAAT
>CAUOFW020006754.1:0-23070 GCA_963454935.2 Ilex paraguariensis | reverse complement strand
TGGTGTGTTAGTGTGTTAACACGATATTTGTGTGTGTGTGTATTAGTATATATGTGTACTGTTGGTGTATTTTTGGTTTATTAGTGTTTGTGTGTGTGTTTTTACATGTGTCTGTGTGTGCACTGTCATGTTTGGTGTATTAGTACATGTGTGTGTGACTGTTAGGCTGTGGTTTTGATGTATTAGTATGTGTTTTTTTATATTTTAGTGTGTGCCTGGGATTTTTGATGTATTTGTATGTATGTTTTACATATTAGTGTGTGTGTGAACGCGGGTGTATTGGTATGTGTTTTCAATTAGATAAATATAAGAAATTTTTAACATAAAATAGTTTTTTCGGTTCAAATATTTGTGGGTGTAGTTCACTAGTGTTACTTGAATCTAAATACTACTTTAGTTATATGATTCCATTGTGCATATTAGTTTCAATTTTAATAGGGCACTTGGGGATTTGAGGGTGCACGAGGGGCTAATGAAAGGTCAAAAGAATTTTTACATTTTATTTTCTAAGAAATATTATTTGTCCTGAAGTGGATGGATGGAAAATTTATTATGTTGCACGAGAACTCCATCGCAGCATGGAGCTTTCCTCTACTTAATTAGGCGTGGTAGAGGTAATGAATTTCTGCGGGTAAGGTGTATGCTTTTTAATTTTTTGTTCTATTTTGTCTTGGTTACCCCTTATTTATGACTCCATTATGTATTTTGAGACTATTTTCTAGCCATATCTTGTGTTGAAATTCTTATGTCATATATCATTGACAATCAGTGTTTTTACAGATGATCAAAAGCAGTGTGACCATGGTGATGTATATGAGGAATGATTTTCTCTCAATTTGTATGCTTAAATTCATTTCAAGTTCTCAGAATATTAATGTTATTTATTTGTTTTATAATCCTGGTGTCATTGGATTTGATAGCTCAAAAACTGAAACAACTGGACAAAGGAGAAGGGAAGGATCATAGATAAACAAAAGCCAACTCTTGGAACAGTAAGTGCCAAAGGATCATTGCTACTAGTTTTGCACCGAATATCCTTATAGCATGTCGTCATCTCAAGACATAGCGTTATCTATTCTCTACCCCCACTCCCCCCCCCCCCAAAACCAAAACACAAAAAAACCTACACCTGCACTACTGTTAGGAAAAAAGTTATCGCTGACCATTCATGTAACTGTTTATACGTTGTACACATTTATCGGATATTTTAGGTTTGTGATGTGGGAAGTTGACTATAGCAAAACAACTACCTATTGTGTACTCATAAGTTGAATGCTCATGTCACATTTTACGTTAGTATAAATATGTTAGCCTAATTAGAATTTGATTAGCGTTTCCGGTTCTTACGTTCATCCATTTACTTCTAGAGAGAACCCCCACCCACGCCCGCATAAAGGATACTATTTCGTCATTAGATTCAAGATCACATGGTCAGTCACTAATGGTTCTTGAGCATTATTTTTTCCTTATTTATCTTAGTCCATAGTTTCCTGAGCAATTAGGTTCACAATTCTTGAAGTTTTTCTCTGTACTCTCTTTGGTCTTCTAAAAAACATATTATCGCTGTGTTGAAATCTGTTGGTCTTATTTATGCTAGAATATGCTTGCACGGTACTTATGTAAAGGGTGTAAACGAAGTAGTTCTGCCCCTTGAGTATGCTCTCTCTCTCTCTCTGGGGCTGCCCTCCATGTTGAATTTGTGAATATTTGGTTGGTTTAGTTCTTGTTAATGGTTTTAACCATCGTCCTATGATTACAGAGCACCGACATGTTGGTTCAAATAACTGTAATTTGTTCGGTGGTCGTAGTCACACAATATTTACCCTAATATGTGTTTCATTATCTTAAGTGGAATGTTGATTCATTATCTACTATTCACTGAATTTAGCTTCATGTTCTTATTTTCATCATTCATGAGATTTAATTGTATGTTGATTTGAAATTGGTAAAACTCATCCATATAGGGTTGAAATAATGCAATTAGAACCCAATAATTCTCTTAAAATTGAGGCTAAAGAATGCTCTTAAAGTTAATAACTTAGGAAGCTGACCTCACTTGCTCCCGTAGATGTGATTCTTAGAGGTAAAATCCAGATTATATTTGTTGCGGATAATTGTAAGGTATATATTATTCAGTATCAGTATTTATCTCGATATAGTTTTCTAGTATCACTTAAATATGAATTCTACATTAGTCTATTGAAGAACTTTTATGATTCCATTGTGCATATGAGCGTCACCTTTAATGGGGCAATTGAGGACTAGGCGGTGGGCTAGTGGCTACTGAGAGTTCATTACAATTTGTACATGTTATATTCTATGGAGGAGTATTTGTCCCATAGATGAAGGATGGCCTAGTTGCAATCTAAAGGCCTTGAGATAATTTATTATGTTGTATGTGTACACCACTGAAGCATGAAGCTTTCCTCCACTTAATTAGGGAGGGAAGTTGATTTGTGCTTCTATTTGTTTCTTGTGAATCTAAATGAATTTCTATTTGCTTAAATTTTCGTTATGTTTTTTCCTTGGTTACCCCAAATTTTCTCCTCTATTATCTGTCGTGGTTATCATTTTTTGTGACCTTTTTGATCTATATCTTGTGTTCAGTTTCGTATGTCATGTCATTAATTCTCGGTGTGTTTTGCAGATGATTAAAAGTAGTGACTATGGTGACAAATAGGTTTAAAGTCATTTGTTGTTTTCATAATAGAAATATTCATCTTTATTTTTATTGTCCCACTGTCTTGTTTCGTCTTGCTGAATTAGTATTTACTTGATCTAGCAGGATTTGAGAGCTCAAAACCAGTAATTTACTTGATCTAGGCAGAACAGAGCGCTAAAAAAACTGAAACAATTGGACTAAGGAGAGAAGAAGGATTATAATAAACAGAAGTCTTCTAATGCTTTGAACTGTAAGTGTCCATGGATAACTGCTACTAATTTTGGATTGTATAACCTAATAGCATGACACAGTCAATAGTCATCCGGGGGGGTCTTTTCCCCCAGCCCAACCATAATTTACACCTACTCCAATGTAAGGAAAAAGGTTATCATTGACCATTCTTGTAAATTGATTTTTACCGGTTATTTGATGTTTGTTATAACAGGAGCAAAATAAGGATCTACTATGTTCTCACCAGCTGTTGGTAATGCTCATTTCCCATTGTCCCCTTACAATTTCACGGTTTCAACTCTTCTTCTTTTATTATTCTGATTTTTTTTTTTTTTTTTTGGGGGGGGGGGGCGGGAGGGGTTTGTTTATGGAAGGTGGTATCTTATTAGGACTGCTGTTGTAAACTACTCCACTTTTATGATACTGTTTCGACAAGATAGATTGATTTTAATTGCAACGTGAAGGTAATTGAAAACTAAGTAAAGGGAAGGCATCTCATGTTCCATATCGAAATTCTAAGCTTACCTGCCTCCTGGCTCCTGCAATGTTTCATTGAGTGGGCATGGGCATGGGCATGTTTCGGTAAGCGAGACAAGTAACTAGAAGTTTAGTGATTACATTGATTCCATATGATTTGACCCAGCCTTTTTGTGAGTTGTAACGCAGTTGGCAAGAATGGAATTGTAGTGCATAGTATTGACATGTTTATTCCTTTTGTTTTTCTGTTTATCTCAGCTTATATGTACAGTTGCTCATGCTTCTAGTAATATGGAGGAATCTAAAAATGCATGAAAATTTGCAAGCAGTGCAAAACGTTTTGGAATCCTTGCATCACGTAATGAGGTTTGCTATGACATTAGAAAATGCTTTGATATTTGCAGAAGAATTTACAATAACAATAATTTGGAACTCACTTTTATTGTGCTATATAAAAGTAATTTTTTTCAGATTATTGATGAAAAATCCTTGATTAAGAAGTATTAGAGGGAAATCTCAATTCTCAAACAAGAACTTGATCAGCTAAGGAAGGGGATAAAATGCAATCTGGATTAGAGGAACATGAAGAATCCATGGCCACTCTAATGAACAGAATCCCTAAAGTCTAACAAAGCTAATACTTGTTTCTTCAAAAAAGCTCCATTCCTGGATATCTGAGTGACGTGTCCAGTCACTCTGTTGGTGAGGATTATGTAAGTTCAATTCATAGCTTTAGGTTTGGTATAATCTGTTATCACATTTTCTTTTATTTATACTTTGGATCGAAATTATTTATTTCTCTTAGCTTAGCCTGTTCTTATGTAATAGAAGTTTTGCCACCTATTTTTGTTTGCAGAAAGACTATGAAGAGTTGGCTTTATCAGTAATGAGCATAGTGGATCGCCTTGTCCACAAGACTAATGTAATTTTGTTTCTCTAACTGTGCTCAGACACACCCTGCACTCTATCATAGGAAGACTATTTTAGAGTACTGCTTGGAGTTACCCGGATATTTCTATTTTCATGTATTTTTGTCGTAGTTTTTCCTCATTGCTGTGCTGGAAAAAATAAATTCAGCTACCGATGTTCTCATGAAAATTTTACAACCTCTAGTTAATGAAGAGGAAGAGTTTTCTTGACCTCCTAGACATTCCGTGGCTCTCTTTTTCTCTTTTTCATGGAGAAAGTACGTTCTCATTTTCTACTTGGTTGATTTTTTTTTTCTTGTATCATTTTGTGCTGAGAATTTCAGGGAAACGTTAAACATTTGTAGTTCCGATGAACCATTTGGTGTTTTTTTTGTCCCTTTTCTTCTAGTTATGTACACCGAAGATCAGTCCGTCGTCAACTACTGTCCAGTGTCCTTCATTTATGGATGTTGTGCTGCATTAGGACTCTATCTCAACCTTGATGGAACCATCTTGCACCCTAAAAGGAAAAACAGAAGGCCATTTACTCATGCATGTCTCTAAAACTATTATTGCCTGTCAGATTTATTTTCTTTCTTACTATTATTACTTCAGTGAGTTGTTTAAGTTTTCGAAGGAATAGTCTCAGAAGAACTACCGAAAGAATTTCCTCTTTTGCAGTCCTTTTGGGAATGTTATAAAAACGATTGTTACATCTGTTATTTGGCCATCTCAATTTATGCAATCTTTTTCTTGTCAGGAAATCAAATAAAGGGAGCAAGAAGGGCCACTGGATGAGGGGTATCTTTCAGAAGTTAATGCACAACTATGGCAAGTGAGTCTGTGTAATGGTATTATTTATACTGCCTGTTTTTACTTCTACTGGTAGCATGAGGTTATGGCTGTTATTGGCTAATTTTGAGATAGGTATGAGTTGTTTTCGATGAGTTGAAGAAGATGAACAAGTTTAGTGGCCGCATGCTTTTGATGGGGACAAGCTAGGACTTGAGGCTATGTTGCAAAAAGTTCTGCAACTCTATGCGTCCATGATGAGAAAGCAGAAATCTTTATTAGGCCATAATTAGATAGCTAACTGACTCGATCTGGGGCATGCATTATATAAAAGGCAATTAGGAGCACAAATTACCGATGCAGTGGACAAGGGATCAGTTCTACCAGTAGATAATTTGATCACTCTTGAAAATAATTAGCTAATGGACTGTTCACCAAATATGAGTAACTTTGTTTGGAAATTTAGACCACATGAAAAAGGGATGTGTTGGATGACTGACTTTGCAATGTTTTGACAAGTATTACTGGTGGAGGCCCTTGGCAGACACCATTGTTACATCTGCATGTTATCAAAACAATTTAGTGTCATGGGAGGCTGCCTGATCTCCTCAGGGCTTTGCTTCATATCTGATTAGAATTGTTTTTTTTTTGTTTCCTCTGTTCATGTTAACTAGCAAATCATTATAGATGACTATTTGACCTCCTTGTGCTCTTGCTGTGGAGTAATTAGAAGTTTTGGTCTCCATTTTAATGTGCATCTTATGTGATCCTCACAATAAGTAAACAGGACGATTTTTTCTAGATGCAGCTCCAGAAGATGAATGAAATAAGCCTGTCGAGCAGTGGTATGACTGTTGGTAAGGGGGAGATTTGCAGACACTCTAATATATTTGATGGTAGAGATTTCATTTAAGTTTATGGTTTTAATACGCTTCTATGCGCATGTGCCTCAAGACATATTTGATGTAGACCTTTTATTATTAATAAAACTTGCATTATCTTTGGTCACCTAATGAAGGTTGTTCTCTGATCTTTAGTGCCTTTTGTTCTTCTAATATCAGTTGATAAATGACTTGCTTGATCCAATCCAACTACTCAAAATTTACATGTTAGAGAAGATGCACAGGTTTCTTTAGTAGTTTACTGATTTTTTTTTGTTTCTCCTTTTGGTTAACGTTTTCCGGTTCTTAAGTTCATCCATTTACTTCTAGAGAGAACCTGCATGATGCTTATTTTCGTAAACCCCCACCCATGCATGCATAAAAGATACTAAGTCATCATTAGATTGAAGATCAGATGGTGGGTCACTAGTGATTCTTAAGCATTATTTTTTCATTATTTATCTTTAATCTGTAGTCTCTTCTGTAGTCTCCTGAGCAATTAGGTTCACAGTTCTTGAAGTTTTTCTCTGCAGTCTCTTCTGTCTTGTGAAAAACATATTATCACCGTGTTGAAATCTGTTTGTCTTATTTATGCTAGTATAGGCTCGCATGGTAATGTCTAGGGTATAACTGAAGAAGTTGTTCTGCCTCTTGGGCATGCTCTCTCTCTCTCTTTTTTTGTTTTTTTTTGCTGCTGGGTAGGACCCCCTCGTAGGATTGGTGAATATTTGGTTGGTTTAGTTCTTGTTAATGGTTTTAACCATCGTTTTTGTGATTGCAAAGCACTGGCATGTTGATTCAAATAACTTCAATTTGTACAGTAGCCTTATTCACACTGTTTATGCTGTTATGTGTTTCGTTGTCTTAAGTGGAATGTAGATTCATTTTCTTCTATTCACTGAATTTAGCTTCATGTTCTGATTTTCATCATTCTTGAGATTGATTTGTATGTTGATTTGAAATTGGTAAAACTCCATCCAAATAGGGTTGAAATAACACAATTAGACCATTGAGTGATGTTTGGAATCAAGAATTCTCTTAGAATTGTGGCTTAAGAATGCTCTTAAAGTTGATAACTTAGGAAGTTGACATCACTTGCTCCTGCAGACATGATTCTTATGAGGTAAAATCCAGAGTATATTTGTTGCGGATAATTGTGAAGTATATATTATTCAGTATCAATATTTATCTCGATGTAGTTTTCTAGTATCACATAAACATGAATTTTACATTAGTCTATTGAAGAACTTTTATGATTCCATTGTGCATATTAGCTTCACTTTTAATGGGGCAGTTGAGGACTTGGTGGTGGGCGAGTGGCTACTGAGAGTTCATAACAATTTTTACATGTAAATATTCTATGGAGGAGTATTTGTCCCATAGATGAAGGATGGTCTGGTTGCAATCTAAAGGACTTGAGATAATTTATTATGCTGTATGTGTACACCACAGAAGCATGAAGCTTTCCTCCCCTTAATTAGGGAGGGAAGTTGGCTTTTGCTCCTATTTGTTTCCTTCCCTTAATTAGATAATTTATCATGCTATATGCTTAAATTTTTGTTCTGTTTCTTCCTTAGTTACCCCAAATTTTCCTCTCTATTATCTGTTTGTAACCTTTTTGAGCCATATATTGTATTCAGTTTCCTATGTCATGTGTCACCAACTCTCGGTTTGCTTTGCAGATGATTGAAAGCAGTGACCATGGTGACGAATATGATGGAGTGATCTTCTCTCAACTTGTAGGCTTAAAGTCATTTATCGTTCTCAGAATAGAAATATTCATCTTTGTTTTTATTGTTTCACTGTCTTGTTTTGTCTTGCTGAATTAGAATTTACTTGATCTAGTCGGATCTGAGAGCTCAAAAAACCAGTTATTCACTTGATCTAGCCAGATAGATCTGAGCGCTCAAAAACTAAAACAACTGGACTAAGTAGAAAGGAAGGAGCATAATAAACAGAAGTCTTCTAACGCCAAGAACTGTAAGTGTCCAACAAGGATCACTGCTACTAATTTTTAAATAGTCATTATGTAAGTTACCTATTCTTCTGGGGGTTTTTACTCTGCCCCACCATAATTTACACCTACACCAACGTAAAGAAAGAGGTTATTGTTGACCATTCTTGTAAATAGATATTTACCAGGTATTGGACGTTTGTGATGACAGAAGGAGCAAAATAATTATCTACTATGTTCTCACCAGCTGTTGGTAATGTTCATGTCACATTGTCCCCTTACTATTTCTCGGTTTCAACTTTTCTTCTTTTGTTATTCTGTTTTGTGAGTTGTAATGCAGTTGGCAAAAATGGAATCATAGTGCGTAATATTGACATGTCTGTTCTTTTTGTTTTGTTGTTTATCTCAGCTTATATGCACAGGTGCTCCTGCATCTAGTCATAGGGAGGAAACTCATAATACATTAAAATTTGCAACAGTGCAAAATTTTTTGGAATCCTTGCATCACATAATGAGGTTTGCTATGACATGAGAAAATGCTTTGATATTTGCAGAAGAATTTACAATTACAAGAATTTGGAGCTCACTTTTATTGTGCTATTTAAAAATTCAATTTTCAGATTATTGATGGAAAATCCCTGATTACAAAGTATCAGAGGGAAATCTCAATTCTCAGACAAGAACTTGATCAGCTAAGGAAGGGGATAAAATGCAATCAGGATTAGAGGAACAGGAAGAATTAAGGCTGCTATAATCAAGGATCAAAATGTCGTGTCGACACGTCCGAAACGTCCGAAACGTTTCGGAATTTCAACACTCCGAAACGAAACGGTAGTTGAATCACAAAATTCCAGTGTTTCGGTCGAAACGGTACTGTTTCGGACCGTTTCGATCGAAACGGCATTGTTTCGAACCGTTTCGACAAAACAGTGATATATTCGGTTCATTATGAATAATTACATTTAATACCCCATTATAATTACATTTAATACCCACTGTAATTACATTTAATACTCACTATAATTATATTTAATATCCCACTATAATTACATTTAATTTCCACTGCTCTTCTGTCTTTTATAATTTTTTTGTTATAAGAATAAATAATTACACTTAATACCCTACTATAATTATATTTAATACCCATTATAATTATATTTAATACATACTGTAATTATATTTAATACCTCACTGCTGTGCAAGTTTTTTGCTTTTTTTTTTGTTATAAGTATTAACAATTACATTTAATACCCTAATGTAATTATATTTAATACCTACTGTAATTACATTTAATACCCACTGCAATTACATTTAATTTTTAAGTATACATAAGTATCATTAATTTAATTTGATACCCTTCATTATTAGTATTATTAATTGGATTATATTACCGTAATAATATGATTTGGAGTAACTATTGTCATCATATTTATGTCACATATGGAGTTTCTCTAAGTAGCTACCCAGAGCCTACACCGATGTATGAGCCTGCTCGACACTCCACAGGGGAATGGATGTAACCATGTAAGTATGTACTCATTAGCATTTCATGTGTATTATAAGACCTTAATATTATGTAAAAATGTGTTTATTTCATAAAAATTAAGTGTTTGAAACTAATTTAAGTGACTTTCGCCTCAAGTCAAGCCTTTTTTTCCCTCAAATTTAAATTTATTCTTGTATAAATTGATGTTAACCTAATAAATATGTTGAATTAATAAATTATTTAGCATATCTTTATAAATTAATGGATTGCATTTGTGTTTCTATGCGTTTCCATATTTTTTCTGCGTTTCCATTGCGTTTCCCGAATGTTTCCGAAACGTTTCTATTTTTGAGTTGACCGAAACGGTACTTCGAAACGAAATTTTGATCCTTGGCTATAATGAGTAGAATCCCTAAAGGCTAACAAAGCTAATACTTGTTTTTTCACAAAACACCATTCCTGGATATCTGAGGGACGTGTCCAGTCATCAACATTCATTATGTCGGCAAGGATGATGTAAGTCCAATTCGAAAAATGAAATTTGGTATAATCTGTTTATCACATTTTCTTTTCGCTTCTCCACTGGTGATGTCACTTGAATGAGAAACATGTTCATTGCGTTGTCTGTGTGTGCACATGTTCTTGCTGCATCTAAATTTTCGTTTGTTGATTGCACTGAGGTAATTCTGTTGAGTACCTCTCTCCTGTATGCAGACAAATGCAACCAAGACTATCGTTATGTTTTGAAATCAATTTTAGTTTAACTTTTGCATCTTGTATTTCAATCTAGAAAACTTGAATGTTATGTTGATCTTTTGTGCCTTTTGGTTGTCAAAAGTTGAATGCTCTGTGTGATGATTCTTTGGCAATTCCGTTAGCTAATTCTTGTGATTTTAGGCTCAAAAGATATACGAGCGAGTGAAATGATGATCGGTCTCAAGCTGGCTGTACAAATCACTCAATCAACTCAAATGGGTGAACTTGTCAGTGGTTTGAAACTGCTAACAGTATTCTTCTTCCACTATTTTTCCCATATGTACTATTATGATTAAAATTGGAAGCTTTTCAAAAATTATTGTGGGCTTGCATGGAGATTTGATGTAGACTGAAAAGAGAATTAGGGATGAGAAGATAACACGAAGGGGATGAGAGTAGGGGAAAAAAAAAGGAGGTTAGGGTAAAAATGATTGTCTCAATTAATCAGTAATCAAAAAGATTGAATAAAAAGCTTACATCAATTCCTTTATACACAGACACAGGGACGTCACACCCCAAAGTGAAGAACTCCTAACATAAAGCTAACACTAAAAAGATAATTACTAACTATTATCGCATAAATAAATAAATCCGGAATATTTTTCCAACTCCAACAAGATTGTTTGTCACTTCACAGGTTACCTGAATTAAAGCACTTTGGACATTGATTCATGAATGTATGTTGTTTTCAGAGGACAAGATTGTTTGTGTGAACTGACTTTTGTTCCAACAATTTATGCTAAGGGATTGGTCTCTGGAAATTCATGGATCTCCCTATGCATGCGTTTCTGAATATATATGTATTTCTGTGAGTAATATGTTAGTTAATATTTAAACAATTTTCTTGTTCAATATTAGATAAGAATTTTATTACTACAGTGTTTTTATTTTGATTTACCTGGCTTGATCATCTGTAGATGGTTGGTTTTCAGTGGTCATCTATTTTGGCGGAGATTTGCTTGTCTGTACTATCTTTTTCATATTTGAGAGTTATATGTTTGGAATTGCCATTTCAGTGCCACTGCTTTTATAGGATGATGGTGTTTGATTTGGCCCTAGTGTTTTTATCATAATTTTTGAACTGCTGCTTCTTTAGTTTGGAGCTTAACATCTTACTTATTCTGTTGAACTATCTATCCCCGCCGGGGGGGGGGGGGATTACAATGTCGGAAGAAATGGATCTCCTTGTTTAGCAAGTTAAGATGCTTACTGGAGAGATTGCATTCAGCACCAGTACCTTGAACGGTTTAGTGGAGCAGTCTGTAATGATCCTGAGATCTCAAAAACCCAAGTAGCAGTACATTCTTCTATCAAAGACCTATAATTCCTCTTACTGTGCTGAATTTGGTTTCAAAAGGGTAGACATACGGTTTCAGAATCTGCTGGAACCTGAAATATCAGAAAAATAATTAATGAAGTGTCCAAAACATTTCTTCTAATTTAATTTGGCTGTAGCATTCTGTGATTATGTTGGAGAAATGATTTTTTCTACGCGATTACGAGAAAACTTGAAACTTATTCGTTAGACCAATGTTATCCACCCATGTATTTGTTTAGGATTTTGACTTCTTGCTTTGTATGACATTTGATTGATTTTACACCTTTGTATACTGAAGTCGCAGATTTTTTTTCTTGTATGAAGGGTCTCTCCATCTATTGCCACTTGGTTTTGGGTCGAATGTCTCCACCATGGTATCAGTCTATCAGAGTTGTGCCTTGGACGGTTATCGGGTTAAGTCTCTCACATATGTGAATTCCTCTGTATGTTTGACCATTTGGGTTCTGTAAGTTTGGTAAGTGATTCAAGCCCCATCCCATTCTAATTCCTTTGTTCATTTGTCTGTAAGTTTTTGGTTCAATTTGTTGGCCCACTTGCAAGCTCAGGTTTGCATGTGAGGAAGGGTCTGAAGGGTTCTCCATTCTTGTAGCCCAAGCCAAAAGATTAGGTCTATCCAAAGCTTGATTATATGATTTGGAGTCTTTTCACCCATTGGCAACTCGTTTTGGGTTGGATACTTCTAACAGGACCTATTATTTCAAAGTGTATACAAAGTTTACTCTCTTGAGAATTTTGAATTTGAATTATCATCCATTTTCGGTATGTACACTTCATGTAGCTCACGTTGTTTGAAGTTTTTTCCCCCTAAGGATGCTTGACTATCTTCTGCAACAGATTCACAAATTGGAACATGAAATCCAAGAATAGAGAAGGCAAATGAGGGTTGTACAACAACAGATTATTGAGAATGGTGAAGCTTCAATTGCTAATTCTCATTAGCTGAGATGCAAAAGGCAATCTATTTTCTCTTCATCATCTTCTCTGGCTTAGTGATACTATGTGCTTTACAAGTCAATGATGGTTTTATAATTATTAGCAAACAACTTAATATTTATGTTCATTGTTTCTAATTTAATAATAGACACTGAACTAGAGGTCAGTGCCCCAGTGGATCTCTCTCTCATTGTTTTTGTAAGGTTATTCCCTTAATTTTTCAAGATCAAACGTTGCTTTGTAATGTAGTGTTTTAGAATTAGCATCCGATTAGGTGGTTCCTCCAGTGTTTTTGTTTCTGGCTGTGGATTAAATCAGCAGACAATTGCATCCTCCAGGAACAAATGTAGAACAAGGTGAAACAGCAACATGCTTGTCTCAAACATGTTAATTGATCTCTCTTGCCAGTGCAATTTTTTTGTTAGTTTGTTTATCATTTTCATCTTGTTAAAGACGCGGGTAAATATTCATAAATAAAAATGCTTTGGTTTGTTTTTTTCTCTCTTTGCATCAAGACCTTGAGACTTCATTGTTATTGTCAGTGTTTAGAGAACAAAGAACTGCAAGAGAAAATCAGTTTCCTGCAACTGCAGCTGGCTTCAATCGCTGGTCATCGCTTTCGGCTGAATATTGTGTTTCTGAAGAATCTATTCACGAGTTGAGGAAGGAAACCCTGTCCCAGGTTAGCTCAAACACACCCTGCACTCTGTCATAGAAAGATTTTTTTACAGTATTGCTTGGAGTTGTCAGCATATTTCTATTTCATGTATTTTTATCGTAGTTCTTTCTCTGCAGGCAAAAATATATTCAGCTACCGATGTTCTCACGGAAATTTTACTACTTGTAGTTGATGAAGAGGAAGAGTTTTCTTGTCCTCCTAGAGATCCCGAGGCTCTCATTTTCATGGAGAAAATAGGTTTTTATTTTCTACTAGGTTGAATTTTTTTTTCTTGTCAGCATTTTTGTGCTGAGAATTTCATGGTATTGATAAACATTTGTAGTTCTGATGAACTTTTTGGTCATTATGATGCTCTACCTCAATCCTGATAGGACTGTCTTGTACCCTTAAAAGACGAGGGAAAAGAAAAACATAAGACCATTTACTCATGCATGTCTCTAAAACTATTATTGCCAGTCAGTTTAATTTTCTTTCTTACTGTTATTACTTCAGTGATTTGTTTAAGTTTTTCAAGGAATAGTCTCAACAGAACTACCAAAAGAATTTCCCCTTCTGTAGTCCCTTTGGGAATGTTATGAAAAATGATTGTCACATCTGTTATTTGGCCATCTCAATTTATGCAATTTTTTTCATCTAATTTTGAGGAAACCAAACAAAGGGAGCAAGATGGGCAACTGGATGGGTGGTTTCTTTCAGAAGTTGATGCACAACTATGACAAGTGAGTCTGTTGAATGGTATTGTTTATACTGCCTGTTTTTACTTTTACTGGTAGCATGAGGTAAAGGCTGCAATTGGCTAATGTTGAGATAGACATGAGTTGTTTTCAATGAGTTGAAGAAGATGAACAAGTTTAGGGGCCACATGCTTTTGATAATGTACACCATTAAAGACTCAATCATTAAAAGGTAGTGCAAAGCATAACAATGTGTGTAAGTGTAAGCCATTAGACTGTTATTGGCTATTGTGGCTTCTTGTGAATCCTTGTCTAGAGGGGAATTGAGAGATGAGGTCTGAAGGGGAGCAGAACCTTTGCTTTCTTTGATTGGATTTTTTCAATATAGAATTAAGGTTTGTTTCTATGTTTTGCAGCATGAAGAGCAAAAGTTTCCTCTTTGCATAGTCAGAAAGACAGAATGGGGATGATGCTGACAGGATTTGGAAAACATCCAAGTGGTTTTATAACCCTTTTTATGCACTCGACTTATTTTATGAAGAGTATCAAGTCAAAATGGTTTCCCAATTTTTAAATTCTATTATGTTTTCTTAAAGAGGGAGCTACTGATGATGAAATGACTTGTTTTGATATAATAAACATGGCGACTTTGATATGTGCAGTCAATCAAGATGCTGAGAAATCATGTAAAAAGAAGGTGGAAATGGAATAGCTGAGGGATGCAAATGATAAGGATGTGTTGGTGCTTTGATGTATGTTTTAAAGCGGCCTTTTTCTACTAACCTAAGTTTTTTTTCCTATAATTTTCCTGTATTGGATTGCAGTAATTTTTACTTTTCTGTGGATGTAATTAGGTACTAATCAAACTTGCCTCACACCTTTATGTGTCAAAATACTGCTGCAAGTGCTCTTCCTTCTGTAAATACGATAAATTTCTGCGGTAGACTCTTGGAGCTTTTTTTTGGTACTGAAATGTGGAGATGCGCTGGAAATATATGACTGGGTCACTAGTTTATCTTTCAGAGTTCTCAAAACATCTTTCCGTATGATATGTCCATTATTGACGACATTTACTACGCCATGTCTCAAATAATAAACTCATTCCGACGTATCGGTTTGATGCTAATTTTTCTCAATTTTTAATAAGCAACTCAACAAGTGTACCCACAAATGATCCTTGTTAATCGAGGATTAAGGTTCTTATTAAGAACATTTGGTATAATTATTTGAAGTGCATGATGTCTGTTTTATCTTAAGATTTCTATTTAGTTTAATTTTGACTAGGTCCATCTTGTTTTTTGAGCAGCTTCAACAGCTTGTTGTAGAAAATGTACCAGCGTTCAATGAGAACCTCTGGATATGGCTTGCAGCTAAAATGGATACTTGCAAATCAGAGGATGACAAAGCACGGTTTTATACTTTGGATTGAATTTGTTTATTTCTCTTAGCTCATCCAATTCTTACGTAATTGAAGTTTTGTCACCAATTTTTTTTTGCAGAAAGACTATGAAGAATTGGCTTTATTTGTAGTGAGCTTAGTGGATCGCCTAGTCCATAAGACTAATGTAATGTTCGTTTCTCTAACTGTGCTAAAACACACCCTGCACCCTATCATAGGAAGGTTATTGCAGAGTATTGCTGAGAGTTGCAAGGATATTTCTATTTCATGTATTTTTGTCGTAGTCCTTTGTTGTTGCTGCAGGAAAAATATATTTAGCTATTGATGTTCTCAAGGTAATTTTAAAACCTGTAGTTGATGAAAAGAAAGAGATTTCTTGGCCTCCTAGAGATCCCGAGGCTTTCATTTTCATGGAGAAAGTACGTTTTTATTTTCTACTTGGTTATTTTTTTTCCTTGTCAGCACTTTGTGCTGAGATTTAAGAGAAGTGATAAAACATTTTTTGTTTCGATGAGCCTTTTGGCTTTTTTTGTCCCCTTCTTTTAGTTATGTACACCAAAGATCAGTCCATCATTAACAACTGCCCAGAGTCCTTCATTTATGGATGTTGTGCTGCATTAGGACTCTATCTCAATCCTGATGGGACCATCTTGCACCCTAAGGAAAAGAAAAACAGAAGGCCATTTACTCATGCATGTCTATAAAACTATTATTGCTTGTCAGATTTATTTTCTTTCCTACTTTAGTGCGTTGTTTAAGTTTTTGAAGGAATAGTCTCAGAATAACTACTGAAAGAATTTCCTCTTTTGCAGTCCTTTTGGGAATGTTGTAAAGACGCATGTTACATCTTTTATTTGGCCATCTCAATTTATGTAATCTTTTTCTCCTAATTGTCAGCAAATCAAACAAATGGAGCAAGAATGGCAACTGGACGAGGGGTTTCTTTCAGAAGTTAATGCACAACTACGGCAAGTGAGTCTGTTGAATGATATTATATATACTGCTCCTTTTTACTTATATTGGTAGAATGAGGTTATGGCTACATTTGGATGGTAAAAAGACACTTATCTATGTCACAATTGCTAATATTTCATTGGATACACACACACACACACACACAAATACATACACCTATACACTTTGTACACACGCTAATACACCAACAGACGCGGACGCACACACACACTCACACATTGAGTTAACACACACTAATACACTAACACACAGACACACAGTATTACACCCAAACAAATAGACACTAATCCTTCAAAACACACATGCACACACTAATATACCCAAACCAAACACATGCACACTAATACTTCAAAACACACGTGTTGATACACCAAAACACACACTCACACTCACACTCTCTCTTATACATCAAAACACGAACACACACTCACGATGCACCCATTAAAACACCAAAATACAAACACACGCGTGTGTGCACACACTAGTATACCAAAATTGTATGTGTATATGTGTATTTTGGTGTATTAGTGTATGTGTGTGTTCTAGTCTATAAGTGTATGTGTTTTTTTTCGTATATAAGTGTGTTTTTTGATATATTACTCTGTGTGTATCTTGTTGCATCACTGTGTGTGTTTTGGTGTATGATTGTGTGTGTGTGTAGATATGTGTATGTTTGGCATATTAACGAATGTGTGTTTGGTGCATTAGTACGTGTATTTTGGTGTATAAGTGAACTCATATATTGTTTTGGTGTATTATTGTGTCTTTTCTTTGTATAATGTGTGTTTTTTTATGTATTACTACGTGTATTTTGGTGTATGTGGGGTTTGTATGTGTTTTGGTGTATTAGACTATGTGGGCTTGTGTTTTGATTGTTGGTGTTACTTTCTTGGTTGTTTAATCGTTTTTATTGATAGTCTGCATTTACTTTTTAAATGATAGCTTCTGGATACGACTTGCAGCTAAAGCAGATACCTGCAAATCTGAGGATGACAAAGCATGATTTTTGAAATTTGAATCGAATCTGGTCAATTTCTTTTTAGCTTAGCTCTTTCATATGTAATAGAAGTTTTGCCACCTATTTTTGTTTGCAGAAAGGCTATGAAGAATTGGCTTTATCCATAGTGGTCGCCTAGTCCATAACACCAATGTACGGCTCATTCTCTCTAACTGTGCACAAACACACTTTTCAACACTATCATAGGAATTTTATTCCAGATCATTGTAGACAGTTACATTGATATTTCTTTTCCATGTATCTTTTTTCTAGTTCTTTCTTGTTGCTGCCGGAAGAAATAGATTCAGCTTATGATGTTCTAAAGGAAGTTTTAAAACCTGTAAGAAAGAGCTTCCTTGGCCTCCTAGAGATCCTGAGGTGCTCATTCTCACGAAGAAAGTATGTTTTTGTTTTCTACTTGGTTGAATTTTTTTTTTTTTTTACCTAGTCAGTATTTAGTGCTGAGACTTTCAGGGAAGCTATAATTGTTTATAGTTTTCCCATTAGGCTTTTAGCTTTTCCCCCCTTTTTCTTTTAGTTACTCATTTTACACACTGAAAATTTCATTGTCAACAACTGCCCACAGTCCTCTGTCTATATATGTCTTGCTGCATTATGACTCTATCTCAACCCTGATGGTATATTTGACCTTATGGCACTCTTAAAAAAAAATGGAAAAGAAAAATAGAGCGCCATTTACTCACGCATGACTCTAAAACTATTGCCCATCAGATTTCTTTTCATTCTTAATATTAATGTTTCAATGATTTATTGAAGTTTTCGAAGGAATAGGCTTAGTAGGACAGCTGAAAATATTTCCTCTTTTGCAGTCCCATTCCTTTCAGAAGTTAATGCACAACTACAGTGAGTGAGTCTGTTGAATGTGATTATTTAGACTGCCTGATTTTAATATATATTGGTAGCATGAGGTTATTGCTCCCTCTTGTTCTCACATTCACCTTCATTGTTGCTTTTGCATAAAGAATATTAATGTGTCTTGATGAAAATTTTGAAAATGGGTCAAAACAATATAGGTCCATCCTAGTGTAGCTGAAATTTGGATGTTAAGATGGATCATGGATGCTTTGTAAGCCAATAATGCAATAGCATAATGGAGGATAAATTGAGGGAGAATCAATTCAGATGGTTTGGTCAACTTCAAAGACAACCTATAACTACACTGATGAGCATGGGTGTTGTTAAGTATATTATTCATATTTGGGGTGTTTGAGAGGAGGTGTTTGATCCCATGATCTGAACTTTCTTTTTTAGGATCCATACTAGTAGACTTGCAATTTGTAAGTCACTTTTTTACTCCTTTCATTCTTATTGACACGCAGGGGAAAGAAGACGGGGGCAAGGAACTTGAGGCTATGTTGCAGAAAGTTCTGCAAATCTATGCTTCTGCTGTCCTCTCTAATCACGGTTATGCCGAAAAAGGTCCTTTTTCTCTTTTCCTCTTATTTTTTCATGTTGAATTATGTATACCATCAACAGGTTTGTGTCAAACATGACAGTCTCCTGGATTTACCCATTGTTAGTTCAGTTATAAGATGTGAAAGGACAATCCTTTATTAGGCCATGCTAGTGTAATTACCTTTTGAAGTTTGGCTATCAAATATTCTGCTTTTTATCAGATAGAAATTAGATTGCTAACTGGTGTTCTGGGCTAACTGGTGTTCTGGGCATTGTTCAGTAAGATTGAAAAGTGTGGGGCATGTTAGGCTGCCTGTTACTCCAGACATGAAATTTCTTACATGACTTTATTAACTGTTTGAATATATTCTAAATGCTTAAGGAATACCATTTTCCTTCTTTGATATCCTTTTTTTTTTTTTTTTTCCATAATCTAGTATTCAATTACCCTTTTTTTTTCCATTTGTAAGACATCACTGGTATATTGCTGCCACTTTTAAGTTTTCAACAGGAAAGAGTACCAACAGGTCTTTGGTCTACTGGTACTCCTTGCCGCTTTGCTTTCTTGAAGTCAAGGGTTCAAGTTCTCTTTCACTCCAAAAAAAAAAAGCTGCCTTATATTGCAAGTAAAACTTGCTTTTCTTCCTGGTGTATGAAATGAAGTTTTGAAAGGTGAGCAGTTCCTTGAGATCATAATTGAAGGTAAATGCAATCTGCTAACCTCCTGTCTTGTGAACTTGAAAATATGATATCAATTATGCATGTGTTCTAATAGTCACTGAAACATTTTTTCTACTTGTAAAGACGGTTCTATGTATGACACTGTTACTGTATAGGGAAGATGCCCTTTTAGCTTGATGAAATGAAAAAGATGTTGAAATCCTATGTTAGGACAGACAGTTCGCGGCATCTTTAAAGATGTAAGGTTTGTGACTTAGTCTTGGATTGTGAACCATGTGGCTACTAACAAAGGGGTGGGAAGTGTTGATCACCTTAAATTTGATTTTATGTTTTATTATAACTTTATCAGTTGATCTATAGAGTAGTTTAAGGCAGTTTGATTGCAGTATGAACATGGTTGTCTAAATGGTCGATTTAGAAGTTTCCTTTTGAGGGTCAGTGCTGTAAAACTTCTTGTTATGCATCTACCTTTTTTTAGTATCTTAGAGTTGTGTTTGAGAATTGTGTTGATCTATGTTCAGATTGATGTAGTTAAAATTGCTCTGGTGAGCATCTGTAGGGAGTGGCCTAGCTAACAGATTTACAGTAAGTAGATAGGTTAGGTGGTTGTCAAATAGTGACATGAAAAAGGTCGTTATGAAGTTTTACAATGAAACACAGCTTAGAAAAAGTAAATAACAGAAGTAAAGAATTGCAAGTTTTTAAAACTGTAAGCTCAATTCTCTGGAGAGGGCAGTGTTTGGTCTACAGCTTGCAGGAATCATGAAAGTTATTCTACATTCCTCCAGTTCTCTTAGCATTATATAAAAGGCAATTGGGAGAACAAATTACCGATGCGTAGATCTAATTATCATCAAAATCTTCTGTGGAGTTATTGCAGCATCTGTTTATGTAGAATATCTCACCCTCTCTGCGAGTGTGTATGGATTTGCTGTATGCACGCATGTTTTATCTTCATTTTAATTTTCTGGTGTCGTGTTGTGAGGTATTTTTACTTAGAAACCCCCCCCCCCCCCATCTCCCCCTGTGTGTGTCTCTGTGTGCAGACTTATGCAACAAAGACTATTGTTGAGTTGTTAAATTAATTTTAACTTTTGGGTATTGCATTTCAATCTTGAAAATTTGAATGCTATGCTTATCTTGTACACCTTATTCTTTTTGGTTAGAAGTTGAATGTTATGCTTAATGGTTCTTTGCTCATAGGGCTCGACGATCGGAGAGCCTATCCATCTTCTACATCAGCAATTCTATCAGATAAATCTTATGATTTTAAACACAAAAGATCTTCCACCAAGTGGAATAATGATCTATCTGAAGCTGGCAAAATTACCCCTGCATTATGACTCCATTATGTATTGCGGTTATTGTTTTTTAAGAATGTTTTCTAGCCATATCTTGTGTTCAAATTCTTATGTCATCTCTCACAAACAATCAGCGTGTTTGCAGATGATCGAAAGCAGTGACCATGGGTGACGTAAAATTTTGATGTCATCTCTCACTAACAATCAGCGTGTTTGCAGATGATCGAAAACAGTGACCTTGGTGACATATATGATGGAGTGCTCTCCCAACTTGTAGGCTTAAATTCATTTCTCGTTATTCTTCTTTTTTTTTAATTACTGCCTTAGTGTCTTATTTTGCCCCTTTGAGTTAGAATTTAATTGATCTAGCCGGACCCGAGAGCTAAGAAGGAAGGATCATACATAAACAAAAGTCTTCCTAAGCTGGAACTGTAAGTGTCAAAGGATCACTACTACTAATTTTGCACCGAGGATAATGAAGTAACAAACTTTTCATTTTGATTTGCATAAAATTGATTTCTTTCCTCATCATTATCTCATTCCAATCTATTGTATTCCAGCCTTTGACATCTCGGTTATCTTTGTGCTTTGGGTGTTTGACAGGACAAGTTTCTACTTGTTTGAATTCTCCAGAATGTTTTTGTGTTGATGCTCATTCCTGTTTTCTTAGTTTGGTCTTGTCTGTCCATTTTAGTTTTGTTTGTGGGTCAAGTCTCACCCATTTCCTTTGTTCGTTTGTTGGTTTTCGGTTCGATTTGGTCATTTCTGCCGCTCTCAAATAGAGCGGCCATCAACTACAGAAGCTTATTAGACAAAAAGGTTTGTGATGCTCTTTTAGCAAGAAAATTGGCCTCCTCAACAGCTGATCTGAAGATCTTAGGTAACTTTGTACTGCTAATTTATCTTTTTATACATAAATAGACATCATAGTCACAGTAAGTTTAAGTCCAACATAAATTGGACAAAATCCATCTAGTGCGAAGGTCTCATGGTTCTTTGGAACAACCCAGCCTGTAATGACCAAAGACTTCTCCTTGAATTAAAAGATAAAAAAACCTGGGTATGACTTTATTGGGCCTTGCCATAGAGCAAGGATCTCAGCTATTTAACTTTTTAATGGTAGTGGATCTGAGTTTGCAATCATAGTATTAACTTTACGGTTCTTAATAATGCCCTGTTCGGACTTCGTCTAGAGATTCCCTAAGAAAACCCATCATCATACTCGAGTCTTGGGGGATGCACCTACAATCAGTTAGGGTGTTTTGGTGTATTATAATGTTTTTTTCACAGACAATAAATGTGTGCTTTTTGGGTTTATTTATTGGTGGATTAGTGTATGTGTGGTATATTTTGTTGTGGTTACTATGAGTGTGTGTTTTATGTGTGTGTTTTGGTTTATTCCTAGTTTGTGGTTTATTGTGGTTAGTGTGTGTGTTTGTGTATTTTTGTTGTTGTTTAGTATGTGTGTGTATGTGTTTTTGTTGTATTAGTGTGGTGTGTGTTTTGGTGTATAAGAGTGTGTGTTTTTTGTTTGGTGTATTAATGTGCATGTTTTTTTGTGTACTAACGTGTGTTTTGGTGTATTGGGATATGCATGTGCTTTTTGGTATATTAGTGTGTGTATGTGCACGTGTGTGTTTTCATGTATTAGTGGTTGTTGTGGGTATTTGCGTGTGTTTGTTTTTTGGTGTGTTAGTATTTGTTAACACTATGTATGTGCATATTTTTTTGGTATACTAGTGGATGCAATCGTTTGCTGTATGTAGTGTGTGTGTTTTTGGTTTATAGTTTGCGTGTTTTTGCGTGTTTTGGGTGTTTTCGATTGGTTAAATTCTTGTTACTGGTTTCAACTATCGTTCTACGCTGGTATGGGTTTCATTTTCTTTATCTTCTATTCTCTGAATTAAGCTTCAGGTTCTAATTTGCATCATTCATGATTCATATGAATTTTTTTAGTTGTATGCTCACATTATGTTGCTTCTTAATATCCTGAAATTGAATGTATGTTGATTTGAAATTGGTAAGACTTGTCCATTTATGATTGAAATAGTGCAATTAGACCAATTAGTGATATTTGTGGAACCAGGAATTCTCTTGGAGTTGAGGGTTGCACACGGTTATAACTTCGGAAGTTGGCATTCCTTACTCTTGTAGCTGTGATTCGTAGAGGTAAACTCTAGAGTATATTTATTGCAGATAAGTCAGGAGTATTTATTCCATCAATCAATGTTTGTTTGGGTATGGTTTTGAGTATAGTCTATTGGAGAACTTATATGATTCCATTGTGCATATTAGCTTCAAATTTGGTGGGGCAGTTGGGGACTTGGGTGTGGGCGAGTGGCTGCCTAGAGTCATAATAATTTTTACATGTCTAATTCTAAGGAACAATATTCGTCCCTAAGTGGAAGGATTGCCTGATTTCAATCAATTAAAGGACTGGAGATGATTTATTATGCTGTATGTGTGCACCACATGAAGCTTTCCTCCACTTAATTAGGCATGGGAGTGGATTTGCATTTCTATTTGTTG
>CAUOFW020006753.1:0-23072 GCA_963454935.2 Ilex paraguariensis | reverse complement strand
ACATAATGATATCGTGGACTCCAATATATGATTTGCCTCTTTATGAAGGGATAATCTATATTAAACTTAATTGGCATTGGACGAATTATGGATAATACAGCTGAATCCCGAATGCTATTACAACAATTTTTTTTTTGAAAGAGAACTTTATTTATTGAAATCCAAAAATTACAAGAAGAAAAAAACTGAAACTGTTAAGCAAAAACAAACAAAACAGTAAACTATACAAAATCCAAAAAAATCGTGTACAGCAACTGGTTTTCGGCCCTTCAGCACAGCTCCTGCCTTGATTGATCAACATGCAGTTCAGCAATCTGCACTCCCAGTCATCAAGACAGAACCCAAAACAGAAACTGTTTAATAAAAAAACAGTAACTGTTATACCAAAGAAAAACAGTACACTGTTTTTTAAAAATCTGCTATAGAGCTGCTCCATTTGCTCCTCCTCTCTTCGGCTTTCAACACCTCAAATCAGTACCCAAGAAACCTTGACTCATCAGCATAAACTAGCACTACCTGTACAAGCTGACTTAGCCTTTATCATCAAATTGCTATTACAACACTGGGATTTTCAAGACTAAGTGGAATTTTGAACGTCTCATGGACCAAGAGCCTAACTTTTTTGATGTTGCTAACCCATGTTGATGTTCCCTTTTTCTTCTTTTTTCATTTTTGATAGGTAATAGTAGACTTTATGGAAAGAATCATCAGACCCACCCAAAATCTCTCAGCAGTTTTGGGAAAAAGAAAACGGCGCACAGTTGACACACTATTTAATTGTGCTTTCCTTATGCCTAAAAACAAGATTATCTCTTGCTTATCAGCAAAGAAAAATGAAAGATAGAACAAAAGAAAATGAGAACCCCTTTAGATGAGATCTACACATGCTTTCTATGCAGCTTATGAAGTTTTTGTCATGACAGTAGCTGGAAACTCTTTTTAGTTTTTGTTGTGACAATAGCTGGAAACTCTTTTTCAATGTTCTTTTGATTGATATTTCTTCTGGTTAATTGCATGAAATCTTAGTATTGATCTATGTATGTTTCTGAATGACTTACAGCGAGGCTCATACATTCTTTCATGAACTTAGTCTTGTAGTATTTGTGATTAGGTCGTGCATTGTCTGCATTGGGAAAGAAAGAGGACGCTCTTTTGGTCTGGGAGCAAGGTTATGAATATGCTGTTCGTCAGTCTGCAGATTTGAAGCAACTACTGGAGCTGGAAGAGCTTTTGGCAGCTTCAAAACAACATAGTAGTACTTTTGATAAGCATGCTGTGGAATTGTCTGGGTCTTCTTTGCCTGCTTCTGGATCTGTGCCTTTTGTTTCGGGCAAATCCAGTGGAACCTGTGATAATGACAGTAAGTTGAATGGTACGTGTGAACTGCACACTGAGTCGAGGGATGCACAGGAGATCCACGGCAAGTCCAACAAGAGATCTGGCATACACAATGCTTCAAATGGAAAAGTCAAGGGGAATAAAAAGTTGGATAGCCAAGCAAATGGACCTCGTGACAGGCAACCAAATGGAACTTATGACATTCTAGATAGATTGAGCGATCAGTCCGAATTATGTGATGACTTATGTGATGCAACTGAATCATACAGCAAATCTGCTGCAATTAGTGGTGGCTTAAGTGAACTGTCTGAAATTTGCAGTAAATCAAGTGATCGATTTGTCATGCGCAACGAATTGAGTAATGAAGGCAATGGAAGCAAAAAGTTCTGTGTGACAAGGATTTCAAAGACCAAATCAATAAACGTTGACTTTCGATTATCAAGGGGAATTGCACAGGTATGAATGTAAACCTTTGTATTTAAGGTTTGTCTATTATTAAGGTGTCATTGCTTGGACTTTGTATGCCGAATAACTTTTCTGAGGGGTTTAAATGTAAACTTGGGGGTTTTGCACCATCCCATATGCCATTGCAGCCTTTTCACGTTGGATATTGTTTCATAAATCAATAAATATCTTCAAACCACATGATTATTCTAATATTGCTATTACTTTTCCTACTCTATGTTTGGTATGCTAATGGGTAAGTCTACTTCATTTGAGAAAATATATCAGCAGCTTGATTTTGCAAATGATATTATCAGTAATAGTTATCTAATGTTATCTAAATTGGCTATTTCAGGCTACACTTAATGCTAACAAACTGAGATAATTGTTGGAAAATATAATGCTAGGAGCTATCCATTTCCAAAAACCAACGTAAAGATAACATAGGAAACACTATTCCAAGTTTTGTGAGCCTATCCCACATCACTTACTCGTATTTAAAGTACCTAGTCGAGCTTTTCTGCCAGTCTATTCTTGTTCAGTGTCCTAGCTTGGAAGGAAAAAGTTTGGAAAAGTTGCCTGGGAACTTTATTTTGGTTAGAAGAGCAAGGGGAATATCGATTGGTGGGTTAGGATATGCTGCTATTATAGTGTCATGCAATAAAGGGTGGCTTTGGGAAGTTCGTTGGTTATGCTGCGGAATAATAACTGAAGGGGCAGTACATTTCAATTTAGCTTGTATAGTATCTTTTTACCTCTGTAGTTTAGGTATTACTCTAGGTCATGACTCATGAGCAATTTGAATAAGTTAGGAATGGTTTCGGGTAATGGGCACTACTGAATGGTATTTGTTTGTCGGGCATGGGTTTTGAACTAGGTCCAAGCTATTATCTACACTTGGGGACAAGCACGGAAAGTTCTAAGTGGTGTGTCTTAGTTGGATACCTACACTTCTCAGATACTCTGGGAAACACGTCAGATACCTCTTGCCTTTCTCCACAATTAAAAAATAATATATTAATATCATAATTTTGACACACTGGATTCTCAAAAAAATGTCATTTCTCTGTCCAATAATTAGTGACTGTGTCCTTTTGTGGATGTTTGAAAATTTTAGTCCCATTCAAAAAGTTCATGTACAAATATTTTTTAATATTTCAATTTTAACTTATATGTGTCCAACTTTGAAATCAAAGTGGGTGGCAAGGTCAAAAATTTGAATCAATTTAGAGGATATTTTTTGAAAGCCAAAGATTCTTAGTACAAATAATTATATAAAATGCATCTCCTTGAAAGTTGGTTTTCCAAAAGGCCTATAATTTTGGTATCTAGGGAGTAATAACAAAACTTGAAAGTTGGAATATGGAACTTTTTTAGCTTGGAAAGAAGAATGTTTTTAACAGCATTGGAGGTTAATTTCTGTATAACATTCATTTGAAAGTGACACCATATTTTGCAAGCAAAAATAAGGAACATGAAGGTTAATATCAAGGAATGGGCATGTGAGGATTAAAGGAAGCATCAAAATTATGTATACTTTCTATGCTTAGGCTATATTATTTACTATAATTCATAAACTCAATAATTTATGTTACATCCACAGATTTAAGATTTATGGATTGTATGGCAATGTTTGTAGTGTTCTGTGTAATAGTGTATATTTGATAACAAATGTTTTATTACTTGTGAGCCTATACTTAGTTGTTAACATTTTCCAGATGTGTCTTTGCCTTCTTTTTAAGGGAACTTATAGTGTTCTGCCTTGTTTATATCCTTGCTTTGTAGCTTAGGGGATCAAAGTATATTCGGGTAAGAATGAATTACTTGGAGGCGAAGTTTACCATGTTCGCTTACAGTTATGTATCTAACAGAGAATGAGTGAAGAGTTTTGGAGAAAAAATTCAGGTTTCTGTGGTTCCTTTAGTTCTTCTTCTCTCTTTGCAACCCCATAACTCATGGATGTGATCCATACTACACTGGGAATTACAAAGTTTGCTGTAAAACCACATTTATTATAAGCTTTAGCCTTTATCCGAGTGTTTTGTTGGTATCTTTGGATTCTCTATTCTGGATTACATCAGGTTTATTGAAGTAGAATTGTGCTTGTGTTTCATTTTCATTGATTTGGAGACATGCTTGGAAGAGGAAGAGTGTGTGCTAAAGGTGTTGAGAAGCACGAGGGTGATTGGGTTAGTTGGCTGCTGTGGAAGGCGAGAACCTCACGTGGTTGGCGTTCAGAAAAGCATTTGGAGATGTTGGGGATACTATTCCAAATGTAACATCTGTGTGGTAGGATATTGTAAGAATGCGACACAAATATGGTTTTTTTTTTTTGGGGTGGGAAGGGGGACTCCACAAAGGAGTCTTTTAGAGATCTGATTATGTTGGTGGCATGACGGGATGCCCTTATAGTCATTTCGATTATTTTTGGGGGCAGTGTGATGTGGACTCCAGGATTGACAGGCTCTTTCAAATTTGAAGGTTGTTGTTAATTGATGTATGTGAGGGTTATGGGGAGGTTGAGGGCACATTCAGGTGGATAAGTGACGCTGATCAGTCCCTTAGTGATGATTGGGAGGTTGCCCTTCCTTGGAACGACACCTGTTGCATGGAGCCCTCCTGAAGGTGGCCCCCCCTTTTGTGTGGATTACGGCTTTGACGTCATATAGACCTTGTGCAATTAGAGGCATAAGTGTGATATATTAATTGATTGGTGCTGTAGGTATGGAGACATCGGCCATCTGCTTTCACTCGGTGGAGTGGCCATGGAGTTTTGATCCATGTTTTTACTTGCATGGTTATGCCTAATTCAGTGCAGTCTTTATTATGGAGCTGGAGAGGATGTAG
The DNA here is from genome assembly GCA_963454935.2 of Ilex paraguariensis. NCBI lineage: Eukaryota > Viridiplantae > Streptophyta > Magnoliopsida > Aquifoliales > Aquifoliaceae > Ilex > Ilex paraguariensis. Next base: position 18,443 of record CAUOFW020006753.1, on the reverse strand, counting down.
AATTCAAAAGAGAGATAGAAAGGCTCTGGATGCTACGCCGTTTTTCCTTGTTTAAAGCCTAGGTTAGTAATAGGAGATTTTTTGAGGAGAAGAGCTTGCAATAAGTAGGCTCGAGTATTATCTTTTGACCAGTAGAAATTGATTGCTTATGGCTGTGGATTTCCTTGTCCTGGGTCTATAATTGTGATGAAGGTTTTGAGATTCAAACCATTCCTGCTACGTAGTGTAGCAGCCACTATGTAATGTTAAAGGCTTCAATACAAGGTTAATGGAATGAGCATTCCTGTGTCGAGCTTGAAAACCTTCCTTATTGCCCTGTGCTTCATATGGATATGTTGACTTACTTATTTTACAAGTCAGAAACTGAACATAAGCAAAGTCGTTTATTATGAAATTGTCTTCATAACAGTGGATTTGGTATGTAATACACCAGTCTCTAGCCTGCCCTGGAGTAGGGCCAGAGACTTCGTTCAGCTGTATGGTCGAAAAACATCATTAACTGCATGAATGGATGCTGTAAAGGAGAAGTTGAAATAACTTGAATAAACAACGTTAGAATTTTGAAGGTCTACCTATTTTGTGATCAGATTTTAAAAGTGGAAAGTAATTCCTCAGTAGTAGGTATGTAGTGCTCTGTGATTACAATTGATATTCTTGCGATTTGAATTGTGTTGTTTTGATCAATAGTCTTGTAAGAATACTATTATTCTCTCTCTCTCACCCCACCCCCCAGGGGGGTTCCCCTGCTCTTGTCGTTTTGTTTGTCCTTTCCTGATTAATAATGGATTTGTTCCTATTGAACTTTGTCTGAATTCTGAGAGAGGCAATATCTTCCTCCTCTCCTTCTACTTGGCAGCATTGTCTAACACGTCAGTTGTGGTTCCTGCTTAACTTGTATCTTTTGCAGGTCAATGAGGGGAAATATGCTCATGCCATATCCATCTTTGACCAGGTTGAATACTTCTTCTAGCTTTAAAGTTGTTCTCATGATCTTGCTTTTGTCTGAGTTTGAAATATGGCTTCAGGATCCCTTTCTTTACATTATATCAACACTTTCATAAAACTTCTTCCTCTTTCGTTACACAGATTCTAAAAGAGGATCCTACTTATCCTGAGGCACTAATAGGAAGGGGAACAGCATATGCATTCCAACGAGAACTTGAGGCTGCTATTGCTGATTTCACAAATGTATTTAATGCTCCAAGCTTTTATGCATATGTCAAATATTTGTACTTCTTGTGATAAGAAATTCTTGTGACTGACATTCTAGGCTATTCAATCAAATCCATCAGCTGGTGAGGCGTGGAAACGGAGAGGGCAGGCCCGAGCGGCCTTGGGGGAATCTGTTGAGGTAAAATGCCTCCATCTTATTCTTTGAATTCTACTATCTCTAACGATGCTAAAATGATTATTCATTACTGTGGGAGTATGTCTGAAATCAATTTTCTTCGATGCTTCTGATGAAGTATTCTCGTGAACCTCCATAAAGTTTATGAAATCAATTCTATCATCAAGGTAATTGAGGCTCCACATCAATAAGCTTTTATAATCCTATGGTCTTGCCCTCAATATTTTATTTTGATGACTTAGACAACAGAAGGCTTAAGAAGGAGGAAGTTTGAAGAAGAGAGAAATTTGGGAAATTGCTTCGATTTCAATATGAATCTATGGAGGTTTTTAAAAGAACTTAGTGCCATTGCCATGTTCTAATGAAGTATTTGTTACTAGACTTAGGCTATACTAGAGTTTTAAGTGTGAATTTGGAGGTATTTGATAATTCTGTTTTTGAGCTGTATAGTGGGCTGCCATATTGGGATTACTTTTAAGTGTTTTGGGTTAGGTTTGACGAATCTAGTGGGCACAGAAATTGTTCATATTTTTGTCTGGCTTCCCATTAAAATAGGAGGGGATGCTGTTATTGAAGGCTTTTTGAAATTGGGATTCATTGATTCCTATGGTTAATGCATCTCTATCTCTCTGTGTGTCCATAGACTGCTTGTTCTTAAACAAAATTAATACATTCATTGCTGCGGAATATCTTATTACCTCTGGTAACCAGGCAATTGCTGACTTAACCAAGGCGTTAGAGTTCGAGCCAAACTCAGCCGATATATTGCATGAAAGAGGTAATTTTTTTAAACTCGAGCTTTCATCATATTTAACACCACATTTGCCTTCTCTTATAGCAAGATATAACTTCCATGTTTGATGTTGTGATATTTGAAACAGCTTCTTTACTACTGTTGATTACATGCAATTTCTTATAGTTTCTCAGCCTTCAGTACTTAGACACAGATGTAGGTGATGGTGTCCATTAGAGGATAAGTTATAGGAACAAAACTTGGATATTTTAAATTAACTAGGGGAAGCTGTTATATATCTATAAATTATATAGTAGACGCATGTGGGTCATGCTGGGGACAGCCAGAGTTTTGCTACTTGGTTGTTGTACAGGAGGAGGTGAGAGGAATGCAGCAGACGGCGCCTCTGTTTCATTTTGGTGTATTAGGTGAGAAAAAAGTAAGAGAGTCCTTGAGGAGAGGACTTGCCTGTGATAGAAGTAAAGCAATTCTATGTTTTTCTTATTTGTTCTTGTAGAGTCCTTTCCTGGCTCTCTGAGTAATTTATAGTTATTAGGGAGATGTTATCTGATTTAGCTACAAGTTTTTTTGTTTACTATGTGTGTCAGCAGCTTACCTTTTTTTGGCACTTATAGTGATTTTCATTTTTTGTATTGAAAAAATGAAGATTGTGGGGATAGAAGTAGTATTTTATGAATGACCTTGATAGCATCAACAACATGCTGGTTTACTGTGGCCATGTAGTGGTATCAAGTATATGTGAATGTGTATCATGTAAAAGCAAAAGTATGATAATTCTTATGCATATCACAGTAGAATGCAAGGTAAGTTCCATGGCATGCTGTTGCTCATGAGGAGAGAATAAATGCAGGAATAGTTAACTTCAAGTTCAAGGATTTCAATGCTTCAGTTGAGGATCTATCCATCTGCGTAAAGCTTGATCAGTATAACAAATCTGCTTACACATACTTGGTGAGTCCATGACATCAAAAATATATTCTGCAGTTCACTAAAAAATTAAGTTGATCCAGTTCATGGACTTTGTGTTCTGAACTTATTGTTTTGTGATTTTTTAAATTCAAATAGGTTATTTTTATGTGTTGATTGAGGAAATTACAGGGTTTAGCACTATCTTCAATTGGCGAGTATAAAAGGGCTGAAGAGGCGCATATGAAATCAATTCAAATTGATCAAAAATTCCTAGAGGCATGGGCTCATCTAACACAGGTATCCATGGATATATTGTTAATGTCGTTCTACTCAATAGTGTCCTATGAATTGTTCTGTGATTTGGAGCTGAATTCTTCACCTGGAAAGGTGTGATAGGAAATTTGAAGATATACAACACACTTACTTCAATGCTAACTGCTGAACACAACAAGCCATAACCATTGCTTTATTGCAAGGCTTGTGAACTGTGCCTTCTAACAGCTAAGCACTGGAAAAAAATGGGCTTCCTACTTAGTCCTGTCTTTATACATAGTATTAATCTCCAGTCTTGCAGATGTAAAACCCTTACATTCAGTTGAATCCATGATGATTCCATTGTTCATCTAAGCCTAATCCCTTATTGGTTTTGGTCTTTGTCATGTCATTTATGGGCTTCCAATATTCTACATGGATCAGGTAGTGTCTCTCATTCTTTTACTGAACAGTCTGCACTCACCATAATGAAATCATCTTTTGAGCATCTTAACATGTCCTTTGTATGTTTGGCCCTCCCCAGATCCTGCGATGCTGGGAGTCTCGTGTGCTGGCCGCACTTTGCACTTTTCTCGATCAATGTTCATTTAAATCGTCATACTGATTTTTCTGATCTGAAGTTCTTGAAGTCTACTAAATTCTTAGTTAGCGTCAGTTTTTGGGTTTCCTGTTTTTGTTTTGACTATGTCCACCATTGATAGTTGTGTGCCATTTCTGTTATGGGATGAGTAGGGTTCAATTTTTTGAATCCTTTGGTCATTATTTTACCAATTAATTGAACAATCCAGATGCTGAAATGTTTTGTGCATGCTTTTCCAAGTTCGGCAATTCTATGAACTTGCATGTCTAGATTTGTTACCTTTTTGATAACCCTTTGTATTTGGTATGAATTTTATCTCAATTTTGTTACTAGGCAAGTAGTTTAAATATGTTGAGGTGAAATCTTTGATTTGGTGGCAGTTCTATCAAGATTTGGCAAATTCGGGTAAGGCTTTGGAATGCCTTCAGCAGCTTCTGCAGATTGATGGAAGGTATATGTGATGGACCTCTGTTATTATGTTGATGCCATGGTTTACACCAATGTGATCCTGCTTGATTCCAAATATGATACATATTCTCTGATGATTGCATTGGAGTTATATGTGATATTCTTAATGCCCTTTTTTCTATAGGTTTGCCAAAGCTTATCATTTGCGTGGACTACTTCTCCATGGGATGGGAGAGCACAGGTAATCTGTCTATGAATTTGTCCACCATATTTAGTTTGTTTGATTGCAAGCTGATGCTGTCGGCAATGCCTCTGTGAATAGCCTCTATGATTGGCATTGAGCATATAGGTATTGGGAAAAGTGAAAAAGCAATCTGTGATTGTAAGAACCCAGCAACGGTTCAACTGGAGATAACCAAAACTGTTACGGTGTTTTGTGATACATGTGGGGACCTTTTTATTTGAAGCCTCCCTTGTGCTTTCAAAATTTTCATTTAAGGAGGTAATTGTTGATTGGTTAAAGGGCAATTCTTGCAGTGCCGTTCATCAGGTTAGACAGCAAAGAGGAGAATAGCGTGCAGAAACTTTGAAGGGGTTGAAGTAGTCATGAGGTGGACTTTTATGTCATTCTGAGGTGGCCAACCACTTTCAGATAGAATGACATTTGCTTTACGTTCTTTCCTGTTTTCTTGTACACTACTTTTGAATCCTTTATTTTCCCAAGTCATCATCCATATCCACTCACTCTTTATCCTATCCAAGGCAGACATTCCCCAACCCCAGATTTCCCCCCATCCATCTCTAAATTTTTGAAACACACCACCTTAGATGATTTTTCAGGCCAACAAGGCCCACATGATGAACTCGTATTTCCATCGAACCGTAAATCATGGTTAGGACATACCTGATGGCTCACCGCATTGGGTCCAACTGCCTTCTCAAAAAAAATCCCCCTCTCCACTAATAGACTGAGCAACTACTGAATTCCCATCCTAACTGTCCATAGCATCACCATTGTTCCCAGTAGTAGAATCTTTGTGATCAGAACTCTGGTCTATTGCAAATCGCACTTCATTGATATTGAAACAACCTTCTTCTACTTCATCGATCATCTCAGAATCAAGGAGGAGACTGTTGACATCATCAAACAACTCTCCTTTTTTCTAACCCATTGCATCAATAACTTCAATATTCTGAGAGGACTGATTCAATTGCCCAGTATCTAAGTTCCATAGCAACTCTTTAGAGTGACTTTCTCCATCCCTGATAACCTGCTTCTGGCTCGAGTGTTCCCTACGTGTGAAACCCCCGTCTTTGTTCCTCGTCACATAGAGCTGGGAAGCCCTAGCCCTTTCCTCCGACGAATTTCCATTAAAAAGCTGTGGGTGATTCTTTGATGGGCTGGGGCCATGGGTCCACGAAATTTCCACTAAAAAGCTTGGCTAGCATCCCTATTTATTATTTGGCTTTGTTTAAAATCCCTATAAAAATAGCATCTGTTAGAGTTCTTATTTTTTATTGATGAAGATAGCATTGTAATTCTCATAATATCAAGTTTAGTATGAATAACAGAGTGCTGGGCAACTTAGCTCACATGACGGATTATTTTCTTTCTCCTCTTTGTCTCAATCTCCTCTCTCTTTTTCTTACAAACCTAATATCATATTTACTAATTCAACTTGGAATCAGAGCCTGATTCGACACTACATAGTATTAGAGAACATTGTATGAGATTTTTGGACGTGTTTCTGTTTGCTGACGTTACTGTCAGCGATGACTTCACGCTGTCATCATCATCCTACAGACACAAGACGACCACCTCCAGGTTCGAAATCTTCTTCTGAGTATTATGGGATTTTTGTGTATTTTTTAGAAGCCTTCCGAGTAATGTTTTATATTTTCGTATATTTTTCAGAAAAATAGGTTCTATTTTTTAGATCCACTGTTTTTTCGATTTTTTGGCTGGATTAGAACCTGTGGGTACCAATTTGGCCTCGACAGGAGATTCTAGAGTTATCCAGCCCTTATTGGGTTGCTTTCTGGACGGTTTTGTGCAGAAACAGTGCCGAAACCACTTTTTTTGTGGATCTAGGTTGACTGGATCTAGTTCTGGACTTGCTGGATTTGCTCGGTTTTGACTGGATCTGGTTCTGGGTTTGGTGGCTCTGCTCTGTTTTGATTGGTTCTATTGCTGTGAGACTTCTTGGCTGGATTCTTGCTTGGATCTACATCTGGCTGGATTCGAGGTGTTTTTTTGTGAGTAACAAGTACCGCCAGCCCTGGTTTTTGGGTATGGTTGTGTTCGATTTGCTTCAGATTTGATCGATCTGGGTTCTGAGTGTTTATGGGTGCTGCCCAGTGGTATGAGTGTGTTTTTTCGACCCCTTTTTGGCTAATTGATGGTGTCGGCCAGATCTTCTAGCACTGTTTAGTGTATGGGCTCCTCCCAGAACAGTGGTTTTTGGTTAAGAACACTGGGTGTTGGTTTGGCTTTGACTCCTTGTTGTGTTTGAGGCACTCTGGTGTTCGTTTCAGCACCGGGTAGATTTGGTTACTGTGTTGAGGCACTATGGTGCTTGTGGTGTGTAGCAAATCTGATCCTTTTGGCGCAAGTTGGTTATTGTGTGGATCTCAACCTTGGTTTTGTATTTGGTTGTGTAGCCTTGTTTTTGTATTCTCTCCCAGTTCAGCCTTTGTTTGGATTATTTCCCTTCGGACTTGTTCCAAATGGTTGATTTTGCACTCTTAGTGTTGATTTGGATGTTCATAGCTGTGGTGTGTGACTGGTCGTTCTTCTTGCTTGTGTGATTGCTATGTTTGCCATTTTTTTAATGATGAATTAAATAGTGGTAATGGTGGTAGTCGTCATGGTGGTCGTAACTTGCTCCATAACACTAGTCGTGCTGGTTGTTCAGGTAGTGGTCATTGTTCTATGTGGAAGTGCACTTATTGGGGTGGCATAGAACATATTGCGAATTTTTGTTGTGACAAATATGGGAGACATACATATGCTAATGCGGCTTTTCACAATACTTTGGGCTCTCTACTGCATCAGACTTTTACCAATGGTCTAGTTGCATCTAATACTGATTCTCATGAACTTTCTTCTCAGTTTCGTTAGCTTATTCAACATTGATTTCATTTTCTACATATTTATCTGTTCTTGTTAATAATGGTAACTCTACATGTATAGTTGTTCAACCTTCTTCATTATCTTAGATCATTGATTCCGAAGTTAGTGCTCATATGTCTGATACTTTCGTTTGTATAACTCACGTATTGTGTTAGCGGATGACTAATTTCGACCAGTACATGAGACTGGCAATCATAGACCTACTCAATTTATGTCATTAACCTCTGGTTTGCTTGTTCCTAATTTTTCCGTCAACTTATTATCAATGAGTCAGCTAACTAAGTCATTATAGTATTTCGTAACCTTCTTTCCATCCTCATATGTTTTTCAGGATCTTAAGACAAATAAGGGGATTGGTTTGGGACATGAGAAAAATGGCCTACTACTTAGATCCTGGTGGTTCTATTCATGCCTTGAGTGCTCTTATGTCTCCTCTTTAGTGACACTTCTAATTTGGTCATCCCTCATTGCAAAAATTATGGCAAGTTATTCATGGTTTAGGTCATTCTTCTGTGTTAGAATGTAAGGTTTGTCAATTAGGCAAGTATCTCCATAGTTCTTTCCTCCTAGTTCTTCTAGTCGTCAGTCTAGTTCGTTTCATGTTGTTCATACAGACACTTGTGGTCCAACAAGAGTTAAAAGTATTTGTGGGTTTTAATATTTTGTAATATTTATTGATGATTTCTCTTGTACGATTTCAGTTATTCTTTATGAAAGACCGTTCTTAATTACCCAAGGTCTTTACCATCTTTCATAATGAAATTCTGACTCAGTTTGATGTTCACATTAAATTTCTTCTTCGGTCTGACAATACCTTTTACTATACTTAATCATTTATGAAAATTTTTGTGCGACCGTCCATCAAACCACATGTCCTCATACTTCCCAGCAAAATAGTGTTGTCAAACGTAAGCATTGCCATTTGTTAGATGTTGTCCGGACCTTGATATTTAACATATATATGCCAAAATCATGTTTGGCTGATATTGTTTTTATTTCAATTTATCTTATTAATCACATTCTTTCCCTCGTTTTGGTCAATAAATCTCCTTTATCGTTGCTTTATTTTGATACATCGCTATTTGATCTTACTACTTGTGTCTTTGGTTATGTTGTATTTGTTCATCTTCTTGGTTTTGGTGGGAAAAACTTTCGCTTTGTTTGGTTAAGTGTGTCTTTTTCTGATATTTTTATACTCAAAAAGGTTATCGGATCCCATTTCTTGTTGATACTATGTTAGTGCTGATGTTATCTCTTTTGAATCTTCTTCTTACTTTTTTGTGTCAGGTGATACCCTTCTCCCAAGGAGAGATCTTGTTGCCTATTGTACTATATTGTGTATCTTCTTTCTCTCCAAGCTCTATTCCTCTCTTATAGGTTTATCATTGTTCTAACTTCTAAGGACAGATTGGTTGTTCCATATGTTCTAGCTTTGCGTCCATTACATGATTCTTCTGAGATCCTGCCCCCTTAGTCGTCAGCTAGTTCATTATCTTCTAATTTGCCTATTATATCGAGGAAAGGTACCTGTAATTGTACAAAACATCCTATTTTTAATTTTTTTTCTTTGCATCGACTTTGTCTTAGGTATTTGTTTCTAGTTCTTTGAAATAGGCATTAATATTTTCCCGTTGAAAATTGGTTATGCATGAGGAATGAAAGTCCTTCATAAGAATCAGACATGAGACCTTACTACTCTCCCTTCTGTTTACTAGCCTGTCGGTTATCATTGAGTTTAAATAGTGAAGTATCATCTTGATGGTTCAGTTGAACATTTAAAGGCCTATCTGGTTACCAAAGTTTATATCCAGACATATGGTGCCGATTATTGTGAGAATTTCTCTTTGGTTGCCCATTTTAACTCTGTTAGAGTTCTTATTTTTGTTGCATTAAGTGGTGATTGACTTTTGTGATCAATTGGATATCAAGAATGTTTTTTTATATGGAGACTTACAAGAAGAGGTACATATGGTACAACCTATAGGTTATGTTGCATCTGATAAGGAACAATTAGTGTGTCGTTTGAAGAAAGCACTATATAGCCTGAAACAATCACCACGTATTTGATTTAATAAGTTCAGTACTATAGTATTTCAATATAGTTTTTAGCGTTGTACTTTACACTATTCAGTTTTATTTGCTATTTGTCCACATATGTTATTATTTTTATTGTGTATGTTGATGATATTATTATTAACAGTGATAACTCAGATGGTATTGCCCACTTCAAGTCCATTTGGGACAACAGTTTCATACAAAAGATTTAGATATTCTTTGATAATTTTTTGGGATCGAGGTCGCTCAATCGAAAGATTGTATTATTTTCTGCCAACAGAAATATGTATTAGATTTATTATCTAATATTGAGATTCTTTGTGCACGTCTAACTGATAATCGTATGGACTCTACAGTTAAGTTAGATGCTAAGAGTGGTGAGGATTTGGATGATATAGGGTGCTATTAGAGGTTTGTTAGTAAGCTGATTTATATTATAGTTGCATGCCTGATATTACCTATGTTATTGGTTTGGTTAGTTAGTTCATGCACGCTTTTCGTAAGCCCCATTGGGAGTCTGTTTGTCTTATTCTTCAATATCTAAAAGAAAGTCCTAGGAAAATGATTATTATGTCATCCTTCATTATCCATGACTGTTACTGGTTTCTCTAATGCTAATTGGGCAGGTAGTTGTCTCGATAGACGATCTACCTTAGGTTATTATACATTTGTTGGCCGGAATCTTGTTATTTAGCATAGCAACGAATAAAATGTGATTGCTCATTCGAATGCAAAGGCTGAATACTTAGCTATGGCTCATATTTGTGTATGAGATGATGTGGATTTGTTCTCTCCTTCATGATATGGGTATCGATGTGCCATGTCTATGGAGATGCATTGTGACACCTAGACAACTATTTTCATTGTCAACAATCCATTATTTCATGAGAGGATGAAGCACATTGAAGTGGATTGTCATTTTATTTGAGATCTCTTGATGTATTAGAAGATTATCACACCATATATCAAGTCTAGTGATCAGCTGGGTGACATCCTTACTAAAAACTACAGGCTCGATTTGTCTTCAATAATCTTTACTCCAAGGGGGACATCTTTGATTTTAATTCTCCAGCTTGAGGGGGAGGTTAGAGTTCTTAATTTTTAGTAAAGAAATACCTATTGTAATTCTCATAATATCAAGTTTAGTATAAAAAATAAAGAATAAGGCAACATAGTTCACGCGACATATTATTCTTTTTCTCATGTTCTCTCAGTCTCTTATCTCTTTTTCTTACAAACCTAATACCACATTTACTAATTCAACTGCATCTTTGATTAAAAAAATGGAGAGACTTTTTGGGAGAAGGGAGTGGGGAAGGAAAAAAGAATCACCTTGTTAGGTGAGAGGTGGTGTCAAAGTCTAGGATTAGAAAAGGGTTGGTGGTGAGGAATTTGCTTAATAAAAATATTACTTGGTTAGGAACGTGGTTATGGAGGTTTCCACTTGAACATGGGTCGTTGTGGCATTCTGCTGTTGTTAAGAGCAAACATAGGTTAGGGCTCTTGTCGATGTCCTTGGAAATTTATATCATTTGATCTAAATGGTTTCGGGGATTATGTTAAGGTGGAAGTGAGGAATGGTGAGATAACTTGTTTTGGGAAGATTTTTGGATTGGGGATTCTCCTTTTGCTTTGTCTTCTCCTAGATTGTTTAGGTTGTCACGGTTTCATAATGTGTCCATTGCTAGTTTGTATTGTGCTCATGGGGGCTGGAGTTTTAATTTCTTTAGGGTCTTAAATGAAAGGGAAATTCTAAAACTTTATTCTTTTTTGTCTTTTACACAATTGGGATAAAATGGTGTGGGTCCTTGAGTCATCTACTGTTTTTTCTTACAAATCTTACTTTCATGCAATGATTGATAACCTATTTTCTTCAGTTTTTTAATCTAATGAGATGATTTGGAAGGCCAAAGTGCCTATCAAGTTACAAATTTTTGGATGGACTGTAGTTCATGCAAAGCTCAATACTTGTGATTTATTGCAAAGGAGAAGGTTGATCTCTCGTCTTTCTTCCCATTGGTGTGTGATGTGCAAAAGATAGTGTGAAAGTGTAACTCTTTCTCCAATGGCCAGTGGCCTCGATGATGTGGTATAAAGCGCTTTGGGTGTTTAGTTTGAGTTGAGTTTTCCCAAAAAGATGTGTTGATTTACTTGTGACATCCTATGGGCTCTTTGGAAGAAAGAAAATATCCTCTATTTTGTGGGAGTGTGTGGTTATGACTGTTTTTTTGGGTGGTATGAAAGGAAAGGAAAGGAAAGGAATTAAAGAATCTTTTTGGATAAAAAAGAGTGTAGAGAGATGTTGGATAGAGCATAGTATTTGGCTTCTCTTTGGGCATCAATTGTGAACGAGTTTAAGGATTTTTCTTTGCATGCCATCAATATAGATTGGATAAAGGCTTGTAGTTAGATTAATTTTCCTTGAGTTTTTTACTTGGTTTTTCCCGATGTATTTTTCATTTCTGTTGAGTCTTATTGTGGACTCCTTGCCAAGTAAAATGTACCCTTTATATTACTTTCAATGAAAGTTTTGTTTCCATCAAAAAAGGGTAGAGCTCCAGTAGTCTTCATTGCAGTATGTGGAAATATTTTTTGCATTTAACATATCACTAATTATGTTGAATCTTATTTGTTTTTAACCACAAAATTGGATGGAGTTTATGCATGTGGAGTCTAAACCAGGGGTATATTTTTTCGCACTTCCCTAATATTTTATCATAATTGGCTAGAACTATGAGTTTATTGCTTCATTACCATCGTCTTTTCATTTTCCATTTGATTTTTATGTTTTGATAAAAAATAACAATTTTATTAACAACTAAAGAAAGTGTAACAAATCCAATCAGAGGTGGACAAGTTATCTAACCCACTCAAAATTGGATGTCATCCAAGTTCAAGAAAACACAAAAACACTACACAAAGTCATTAAAGTAAAAAATACAATCCATAAGAAGCTGTCCAGCTTGCATTAATGATAAAAAGAGGAATATTCTCAAACTCTCTAGTCACAGATGCTCGTAATGAAGCCAAGAAGTGTAACCAGTCCCATAAACATTCAACTTCTTCCTTCTAATCTTAAAAATCGCATTTCTCTCCGTCCATATCACCCAAAGGAGGGCCAAAAAAAAAACACTGCCAAAGGTTCTTACCTCTTGAACTTCCTCTCAAACCCCTAAAATCCACACTCCACGAAGTGCAAACAATCTCAAACAATATATTCCATAACGAAAGTGTCAAGGGGCAGTACAAGAATAAATGATCCACAGTCTCACCATCACCACTGCACATAACGCACTACTGCTGTGAAATACAATGCAGAGAACTTCTTCTTTGAGGCACATCATTAGTATTAATCTTATCATGCACAATTTGCACCTTTAAAGGCACTATTGGAAATGAAGAATCATCAATTAAAAACTCAAAATAAGATTTACAAGAGAAAACACCAAAGAATCACTAATCCAAACTCTTCTATCTAAAGAATTTTGTGGCAATGAGACATCATTAAGCATGGAAAGAAAGTCCCAAAACAGTTTCTATGAAATCCCAAATCCCAATTAATCGGAAAAGAAGCCGAAGAAACTAAAGAATCAATGTATCTAACATGATAACGAGTAAGACGGTTAATTAGGTGAAAATTTTAGTCTAACCACCTAAAATTAATTAGGATTTAGGAGTTGAAAAGGTTTTAAGGTTACAGTTTTACAAGTTAGACCAAGGGATCTAGGCCTTAGCGACCAAAAATGACTGAATTGCTTGATTTTCTAGGTGTTTGGGTGTGGAATTTTCAAGCAAATGGTGCAGGAAATTCTGGATAACAGGGGATCTATGGTCCTTTGATACTGAATTGATGGGCAAAGGATTGAGGACTAGGTTAGGATTGGTTGGACAGTGATGAAACAATGGATGAGATTAGTTTCAGAGGCTGTACTGGCACTGTGAACACTAACATGAAAAGTAACCTTGGGCACTAAGGTGTGAGTTTAGGGTTAGGGATGAATATTGAGGGAAGCTGGAAAAGTTTGGGCTTGTACAGTAAAATTTTACGGTTGAATGGGATAAATTTAAGGTTTGGTTGCAGTTAGAAAGTATGATAAGCAAGAAAAAAAGCAATAAGAATCTAGGAATCCCACCTAATTAGCGAACTAAATCAATGAATATAGGGCATCAACTACTATTAATATCACAATCTTTTATTCTTTGCTCCTTAGCGTTCTAGCACTAAGTTCCATTGTTCTATTTTAAGGCACTATTTGATGTTACTGTTATGTCCATTTTGTTTATGCTACTGTGGTGGTGAAAGGTAAGGGTTATGTTGCCTCCTCATCCTCTTCCTCCTCCTCCCTCTTCTTCAAGTTATATTGTACAATATCCTGATGGCATACTCCTTTGTGTTCATCTATCCTGATGGGGCAACTTCTTTATGCTCCTATATGTACTGGCTTTGAAAGGTTTAACATTAATTCCCTGTGGCAGAGTAATTTCTATGTTTTGAGCTATATGTATGCATTTTCTTACCAAATCCTTGGTTAGTTTCTGTGTAGATACACAATACTTATTTTATTTTCTTTTTCTTTTCTTTCTTTCTTGTTCTGTTTCATTTTTACCTGGTGGCTAACATTATAAATTGAATATTACAGGAATGCTATCGAGCATTTATCTATTGGGTTGAGTCTTGAGACCTCAAATATTGAGTGTTTATATTTACGAGCTTCTTGCTACCACGCCATTGGAGAATTTAGAGAAGCGGTATGGTGGTCTTTACCTAGTGTTCCCATTTGAAAACATTTGGTGTTATGTTTCTTGCCTTTTTTGCTCCCGTTAACTTAATTCTGTTCCTATGGTATAGGTTAAGGATTACGATGCTGCTCTGGATCTTGAGCTAGACTCGATGGAAAAGTTTGTGCTTCAATGCCTGGCCTTCTACCAGGTTCGATTTGATGTTAGATACGGTTTATGTAATTGCTACTTAAAAATAACCATGTCAGGCATCATTGTTCAAGTTCCATCGATGTTATCATCTATGCTTTCAATTATGTTTCTAATTTTTTGTACTCATTATTCAAATTAGCTCTCATTTTGGGTTATACGTAGTTGATGGAACCAAGATCCTCCCACCAAATATTAGATCCATGTTGCATTTTGGTGCAAATCTAAGTCCTTTCAGTCGTTCCTCTCTCAATTCAGTGTGCTGATGACAGATACAATAGTTGACTAGACACATTGGTGCTTGTTGAATATAGATTGTTCTGAAACTGACTTGCAGCAGCTTTCATATTATTTGTGTCACCCATAAATTCTTCATCGCTGTAGCTTTCTCTGTGAATGAGTTCAATATGATGCCTTTTTTAGGTTGATTTCTTTGGCAAATTTCACCCGTCCATGTGCCTTGAGTACAAGGAATTCATAACATATGAACCTAGTGAAATTAAAAAAAAAACACGAATTGTTGGAAACTACTCAAGGAATTCATAACATATGAACCTAGTGAAATTAAAAAAAAAACACGAATTGTTGGAAACTTTATTTTACAAGCATTATTTTTTTAACAGGAGGCCACTGGTACACAGTTTAAAATTGGGCTTAATAATGTTGATGTTGTGGGTTTGAACCTAAAGACAACCACTTTGTGCAAAATAATGCTAAAGGGTAGGTTTTACCCAATCTATCCCACCCAGTCCTCCATTAAGGGGGCTAAACCAGTTCTTAGTTTAATAATGTTTTTTCATGAAAGAGTAAATAACCAGTTCTTAATACTATCCTGTCTTGTTTGGATTTTTCAAAACCTGAAACTGTTTGCATCAAATCCGCTTTGTTGTCATCTTTTTCTCTTTACCATTGCATATACCCCTTCTAGCCTTTGTTTAAATAGACTAGAGTGAGCCATCCATTGTCTTCCAAAAAATTATAATCCTCAAACCTGTACTTACCATAAACTTAGAGAGGCGTATCGTACGACCTCCTGTTTGATTCTGTTAGCTCATGGCGTTATTTTGCAAGAATCACATAGATATTTGTGACTAATTCAGTTAACCATTCAGTTTCCTTGTGTTCTTTCTTGAGTTCAAAGGTTCTAACTCCGTAATGATGGCACATAATTTTGATTTATTGGTTTGTTTTCTCTCTTATTTTAAAATAAATATCCTGTAGTCTGTCATTTTGCCCCACCTATAATATTATTCATACAGCACATGTTCTCTCAAGTTTTTAGTTATTAATTCATGGGCTTCCACGTTCTAAAAACTTGTCTCAGCACACATTCTGAATTTTCAGGTGTAGTTGGGGTAAGAATAAATGCTATTAACCTTCTTGAGGAAGGGGAAGTGATATCTTTAAACTGATCCTGCATCAAAACATGCTAATACCTATTATTTCATTGTGAAATATCTAAATCATGTGGTTATTCTAGTTAGGGCTGATACTTGAGCTGAGCTACGTGAACTCGGCTCGGATAAAACTCAAGCTCGAACACCACTCGTGTTTTAAGCGAGGTGAACTTGAACAATTTTTTTGATTCGTTTAGAAAACGAGCCTAAAAACCTCAACTCGAGATCGCAAAACTCAGTTTGTTTATATGTAAAATAGTTGAGCTATTCGGGTTCGGCTAATTTTCTAAATGACCTTAAGTTCAACAATTTTTGAAACTCGTTTAGAAAAACGAGCTCGACCGGCACAGCTCGATTATCAGCCCTAATTCTAGTGACACGTCCACTTTAACTGGGAGAGTCGAATTCCCCCAACCGACATCCACCCACCAAATTAAAAGGGAAAAACAAACAGATGATGTTTATGAATGGTCAGACAAATCTTGGTCCCAATGCAGAAACATATGAATTTTGTAATTGCCTTCAGTATTGCAGCTAGAGGTTTGGCTGCTAATTGAGGTTAACATTTTAGTTATAAAAAAAAGAGTGCATGTGGAATCCACATCCGGATTGACCAAAGATTCCCAAATTTGGCATCGTCCAAACTCACACCCACACTTTGCTGCTTAGTAGATTCTTATGTCTTTATGCTGACATTGTGGCAAAAAGGCAGATGCATTTAGGAAATAGCCAATTCACTAGTACTACTGTGAATGTAATGTGCAAATGCACGAAGATATATGCACTAAAATGTAGATACATGTTGGGGCATTATACAAAAAACACACACACACACACTCACATCTTCATATGCACATGTGCATGCATATATGCATGTCTAGCTGTATTTTTATATCTATACAAGTTAGTTTTGTGCAGATATAACCTTTATGCATATCCATTTTATATAAGCTTTTTGGATGCTCAATTCCCCTGCTTTTGACATGCATCCTGACTACCAAGAAGTGAGCCAAATGATATAAACCTTACATCAGTCATAACCATATTCAATACTTTCATCCAATTATAGATACTTTGTGAATTTTATTTTGCATGGTATGGTTTTCGGTATCATCTTTTTTACTTGAACTTCTTGCAGAAAGAAATTGCTTTGTACACTGCTTCAAAGATCAACAGTGAATTTTGCTGGTTTGATATTGATGGAGATATTGATCCCCTCTTTAAGGTAAAATGTGGAATTATAAGTCTCCATGCTGGTAATGTAGTATTCATTTCTTGAACTTCATCTTTGTACTGTTTGATTGTTCATCATTCCTGTAGCAATTGTTGTTTTGTTTTGTAGTACGTCAAGTTTTAATCATGGAATATGAAATTGACACTGATTTTTAAAAGTGATCACCATTGCTTGCTTGTCAATTCATAAAATTTTCTACTGTAGGTGGTGGTATTCAAATGTGAGCTATATCAGATATTGTGGATAAACAATCATTCAGCATCATTCCACTGACCTTGATGAAGAAAGGAATTATAAAGACGGCTGTATAGCCAGCACTCATATTTGTTGCAACATAATATAAAAGCTTGGTAGTTACAAATTTGCTAATCAATAAAGGAGCATATGCAATATAATAAGAAACTAATTTAACCATGGGAAAGCTAAATTTAGCACAACTGTAAGTTAAAGAGAAGGCCAAAAACATGGCTTTATTGGACGAGTAGTATTTTATCTTCTCGCAAGGCCTGGACTCCTTCGACAATAAGTATCCTGCAGCCGATAATCCCTTTTTGCCTTTTTCTATATTGTAGCAAGGCAATTATCCTATTGGTTCTTACATTTTTTGAGAATTCTGGTGAATCATGTCAGTCCTGACCAAACTTTGAACAGAAGATTGTATGAGAAGACATGGCTAAATTTTATGATTGAAGATTAAAAAATATATTTGTGGCCTACTGCCTAAGCTTTTGTAGTTAGGATAAGCTTTGGTGTAGGCAAGGATACAATTAGTTGAATTGAGGATGATTCATTGATTCAATATCTTTTTGTTTTTTTTTTTTAATATCTGCAATTGAATTTTTTTCCTAGTTTTTTTCCTTTTAAATTGTTCTATGTTTCTACACTCTTGGACTCTTTCCACACACTTGCTTAATCGATAAAGCTTGTATATACTTATGTTCTCTTGTTTGATTTGATAACTTGGTATGGGGAAATATTAATAACTGCTGGATATTTGATTGTTATAGTGGCTTATGATGAACAATTTAGTTATTATAATGTGAAGCAAATGCCATTTAAATGTTACAAGTAAGGCTCTTTCCCTAGGTGATTTTTAGTTTGGGTGCTACCTACTCCTAAGAAAATATGGCTGGTAAACCACACCAAGTATAGAAGGCTGCCTAGTGGCTGGCAATCTTTCAAGAAGTCAATATTAGGGAATTTTGGTAATTTTTTCACTGACTGATATTAACCTTGAGCAAGGACATCACTGTTTAGATAACCTTTGCATGAAGCAAAAGTAACCAGCCAGGTAAAATTCTCCCTGGTGGTGTGTAGGTAATCGCATTTTATAAACAATGTCATACTTAATTCCGTGACCTATGGAGCACGGATACTTTGACCTTTTTGAAGTATCCGTGCTCCATAGCTCACGGATTAAGTA
>CAUOFW020006752.1:0-23074 GCA_963454935.2 Ilex paraguariensis | reverse complement strand
CAGGCAATCAAGTTAGAGTAAAAATCCGATTAAGTCCGGAGTCGAATCCATAGGAAACTATTTTTGGTGTTTCGAAGTAAGCAATGACAGAGACCAAGTGATTGAAACCCTTGAGATGTGAAGTTATAGGATTTCATGGACAGAATATAAGATTCTTTTCAAGGGTTTTTCTAGACAAAATATAATAAATTATCAAATGTAACAGTCACCCTTTAGCTTGAGGATCTGAATATGTAGTTAATCATCTGGTTTATTATACTTGAGCTTAGTAACTCAATTAACCCCTGTGTCAACATGAAGCTAATAGGAAGATAAAGATGGATTATGAGAATTAAGAGCATGGTTCGGATGTCTTCGTAGAGGTTTGCAAGAATTGTCTGTACTGAGACTCAACCCGTCTACAAACAAGCAAGTGTCTCTACAAGGCATCCAACCATTGCGTTAGTATTCCATTCTTTAAATGAAGCACAATAATAGTGAAGATTGAAATGTAGTCTTGAAAATCTAGCCGAGGTACTTGCCTAGAACCAATGGGTCTTTCTATGTCAAGAGTCATCTATATCATAGAAAGTACTCACGGTTGTACAAAGTACCTTACCTTTGCTAGATGCATTCAATCATTCAATAAGCAAGTGTAATATAAAGCATTAAGCATAAACAAAATACACAAATATAACTTTTGGATAATTTATACATGTCCATCACCTCTTACTAAATAGTGAATGAGAAACTACTCACTCTTTATGGCTTTGGTAAAACTAGAAAAGTGGGTGATGCTCATCCCTCCAAATAGAGGAATTATAAGATAAAACACACTACAGAAGGAGTCTATTTACGACGAAGAATGAGTAAATCACGTTCCACCCTTCATGGCTTTGGTAAAGCTCTAGAAAAGTGAAAGGGTTTCACTCCTCTAAGGGAAGAAGGAAGCTCAAATAATGGATTCAAATGAAACTAATAATAAAAGTAGAGGAAAGTTAGTCACTACTGGAGGGTTTCCACCTCAACCAAAAGATGATCTATCTCCCTCTATGCAAGCAAATGTAAAGCTAAATCTAAGATTAACTAGTGTAGCTCTAAGTGTAAGTCTTGAAGCTCCCACAATTGGAGTATTTATAGGCAAGGAGGAGGGGAAAAGAGAGTGTGAGAGAAGAGTACAAGGTCTTCAAAGTCCAAGTGAAAGCCCCAAAGTCCGGATAGAAAATCAACCACTCTGTAGTCTGTCTGGGGATAACGTTCGAACATTAGTTGGCATTCAAACGTATTCTCTTGTCTTCTTTGATGGGCGTTCGAATGTTAGTTAGTGTTTGAATGTTGTCTCCTGTCTTCTTTGATGGGCGTTAGAACACCAGATGGGGTTTAAACTTCCCACTCAGTTGGCCTTTGCTCTTCTGTGAGAGCAACTTCCACACACCATATACCATAGTACACTCTTCTAGGGAGTGCTCAATTGATTCAAGCCAACGTTTGAACGTTAGTTGGCATTCAAATGTGGTACTCAAGTACCTCTTTGTTTTTCTTCTAAGCTGCAACATGCCATGTATCATCATCTCAGCAGTCTGGTCCTCCTATAATTCAAGAGGACGTTTGAACGTGGATTGGCGTTTGAACGTTTTTGCCTTGTTTCAAACTTCTTCAATTTTCTTCCAGAACATGTGGTTGTTGCATTAAATTTGATATGCATTGACTTTAGGTGCTTGTTCAATATTTCTCTTGAAATACCATCATTAAAACTCTACTAAAGCATAATTAGTCTTAAAAAGGCATAGTAAGATGCTAATTTTAACTACTAATTAGAATGCACTGGCCAATGAGTTTATAAAACCATCAAGATCTTCTTCTTAAAACATCTAGGAATAGCCTTTAGGTTTAGGGATCTAGGTTGGTGGTAGAAGCTCTCAAGCTATCAACAACCACTACCACTCGAGCGACCATGAACACCACTATAGTGACCAAGAAAAATTGCTTGAGCAAGCTCTTTACTGTTCCCCCTAGGACCTTTTCCCATCTAATTTCCTAAGTTATTAAGAGGCTTCTCTAGCTAGGGCTGGTGAGCATAGCTCAGTCCTTACCAGTTTTTGAAGCACAAAATCAAGAAAAAACTAGTCTTATCAAGCACTAAATAGTGTTTCCCAAAGAGGGGTTCAATAATGACTCAATGTATGTTTTAAACACTCATAAATGGTTTAGAAAATATTTTCTTAAAATCACCTAGGAGTCATAGTTAGATTGCTTCCAATTCCATTTTCATCCTAATTAACCTAATTTAAAAATAACTAATGGTTCATCTTAGGTGTCTAGGTTATTTCCTTGTCCTAAGCATGAAAGTGCATACAGAGGTTGAATGATGTTGCTTTGATGCTTGATATCCTCCCTTTAATGACACTTTCAGATCCTCAAATTGATAGCATTATGACCATGAAAAAGGTTGAGATTTACAATGAACTCTACGAAATTAGCCAATTACAAATGTGATCTAACATTTACTGTTACCACTAATGAAAGGGGACTACTAGACTAGTGAACATTGTTTGTTATATCTTGTGGTTATTGAGCATAAGTGTGATGGATTTGGTTGTATATGTTTGCATATTGCTTGTCTATAAATGTTGCTTGTGTGCATGTATCTTATTCCTCTTAGGGCTTAAACTATCACTCACTAACCTTTACTTGTTATGGTCTACCATTTGATATACTTTATGTGTTTCACAAGTTATTTGGTTTAGTGGTTATTGTGTAGGATTATGTTGATTGAGAACATACATGAAGAATTTAGTCTTGTACTTAGAATTGAGATTGAGTGATTTGTACTTAAGAGTTGAAATTAATTTACAATTCGTGTATGTTTTCTATGGATTATCAAATTGTAATCTTCACCAAAAGCAAGGAGGAGAGTGATGGAAGTCCAAGCTACAAAGTCATATTTGAATACTTCATTGGATCATTAAAGCTTATGCAAAGGTAAATGGCCAACAGACATAGTTGTCTTTGTTAATTTACTCTGGTTAACTTAGGTTAACTCTAATTGGATTTGGGATATGTTGTACATGAATCGTGGTTGATTCTGTTGAAAATGTTTTTTAAAGCCAAAAAGAAGTTTTAAAAACACTACATGACTTGTGGAATGGACCCTTGTTCAGCTACACCCCCTGGTGCTCACTAAGGCAAGTTTTTGCTATGTTTTAAGCTTAAAAATCAATAAGACCACTAGATGCTTGCTAGCCTACTAATTAGCCATTAAAAGTGATGTTTTGTTTTAGTTTATTCATGGCTAATTGCATATTATTTGAGCCTATATATGTTTGACTTATGGGTTTTCAATTTAACCTTTATTTTTAGTGGTTGATTTATTTCCCAGGTGAAACAGGTAAATTGGAGTAAAATGGGATACATGTGTGGTGAATCAATTGCTAAGGAGGAGTAAATTTTACTCAAGAGGTCAAAATAGTAATTTGGAACATGGGTCAATATTGGAATCAAAGTGGATACCAGTGGATTATCAAAACCCGTTCCTAGAATTTTGGAGCTCAGAATCCGAGGAAAGCTGGATAACTAGTACCGTTCGGACACCACTTGTTCCGTCTAGACACAATCATTGAAATTGGAAATCCTTGACTTGGCAAGACAAAAGTCAAAATCAAAGATGGACTTGCACTGTCCAAATGCCAACATTGCCATCCAGTTGCAAGTGTTAAAATTGCAATTCCATAGAGTTCTTATTGCCTGGACACCAATATTATTATTCGGACTCTAGATTAACAATATGTACCCCAACTATCCAGATGCCATCATAATCGTCCGGATGGACACAAGTATTACTGTCCGGACGTGGCTTCCTTAGAAGAAATTGTAGTGTGACTTTTCACTATCCGAACGCGTTTTGTACTACCCGAACGCACCTCCTTAAAAAGACGGTGCCAGGTCTTTCAAAGGTCTAATTTTGTTGACAAACTTTGTCCTACCTGTACCTAGGTTGATTTGTATAAATAAGTGGCTCTCATCTATTGACAGAACATCTTAGGATAAATTTATTTTCTTATTTTTATGCTTTCAAGCTTTATAGATAGTAAGTTCTCTTGTACTCTTTAGTTAGGCTATGGATCTTTGGATTGTGATTTAATTATTTATGTTTATGAAATTACTTTCCATATCTTTAATGTTTTATCTTTTTGAAAGTATAGATTCATTTGAATGGCTATTAGAAAAGTTTTATACTTTGTATAACTGTTTGAATATTCATTAACATGATTGAGTTTTTGGTATGGATAGTGCTTATGATTCCCTACAAGTTTGACAAAACTAGTTCTTAGATTCTTATTTTTCAAATAATTGCCTTTTGTTTTCAAAGCCAAACCTTTCTGGTTGACTATACTGACATTGAAAATCAATTGAGATAATTGTAATTGCATGAGCATGTTTAATTAATGATCATGAATATATCTAGATCTCAAAAATAAAAAGTTATTTTTAATAAATCCCTTTTAAATTCTTTATTTTACTTTACAAAGCATTCTAAATCTCCATAATAAATTTTACATGTTCTTCTTTTTCTACCTTTTGACTTTAATTGATCTAGGAAGTTCGACCTCAAACTTCCCGAGTATTACTACTTCTTGACCATCTGCACTTTGGTGTACTCTTTTGAGGATCAAGCAAGCTATTGCGCCATTACTGAGGATCGACAATAAATTTAGAAGCAGGAAAAGAGGAATCCACCTTCATCAACAAGCTACTTGGAGAATTGCATTTTTCGGGTAACTTTGTTCCATTCTGGAGTTTATTTTTGATTTAACTGCCATTATAATTCTTTTTATTGTTATTTTTATTTTAATTTGTAGTAAAGTTGCAATCATCTTTTCTTTTCTTTTATTTCATGTGTAGTGGTGACAACTCAAACTCTGAAATAGAATCCCCATTCCACGAGTCTGTAGGTTTGCCTAGTTCATCTGAGTCTCACCAATCAATCCCTTCCCCCACTCTTCATCTAAGTAGAATTGGTAGTAATAGAGGAGACCAAAATAATAATCATGCACAAGAGGTTGACCAATAGGTCAGAACTCTTAGAGAATATCTACATCCCACCAGGAGTAGTGTCCCACCTTGTCTTGTCTTCCCTGCGAATGAATGGTCAAAATTTCATGGTAAAACCTGGCACTATCCAACCTTTACCACAATTCCATGGCACAATTCCAATGGGCCTTTGGTCCAATTGTACTCCTTGTCTTGTAAAGGCTTTGCCTTCTTGAGGTCAACGGTCCAAGCCCCCTTCCTCCTCCCTCCCCCCCCCCCCCCAAAAAAAAAAAATCTGAGAACCTTTATCTGCACATGAAGGATTCGAGGATGTATGTGGGACTTTCCAAGATAGCTTAAAGTTAGCTAGACTAAAACTTTTCCCCTTATCACTGAAAGATAAAGCCAAGTAGTGGCTTCATATTGTGAAGCCCTATTCAATACTTGATTGGCATTCATTACAACAAATAATTTTTCAAAAATTTCTTGCTTATCCATCGTACAAATGCTTTAAAACATCAAATCATGAATTTTGCTATAAAAGAAGGGAAAAATTTTTAACAGTTTTAGGAGAGATTCAAAGATCTTCTTCATGCTTGCCCCCACCATGGTTTTGAATGTTGGACTCCAGTACAATTTTTCTATAAAGCTCTTCTTACCTCTTGACGTTATGTTGTTGAGATGATTTCTTAGGGGGAGTTTGATTCGCACTATTTTGTAATCGGATTTATATTATACACCCAAGTATAAGTGGTCGAATTGTAGTTTTCTCGGTTTTAGTCCAAGATCGATCCCACGAAGAGTTTTTAATAATTTAGAATTTCAAATAAGAATAGTGAAGTTATTGTTAAAGCAGTGTAGCATGAGATAGCTTATGATGTGATCATAGATTGATAACTAGTCTAAGTAAATGAAATATGTAAAAAGATTTCTAAAGGATAATAATATGAAAAGTACACTTCAGTTTAAAGATCTCATATGCTTTATAGTGGTTAAATACTAGAAATGCTACCTTACAGCAATTAACTTTCACGTCACTGAAAAGTCAACTGATAGGTCTGATGTATATAACTCATACCACAATAACTTCTTAGGTTAGCCAGTGGGTATTATTAAATCATAACACAGCAACTTCTTAAGTTAGCTGGTAGCGTACATGTCAACTGACTAATCCAAGAAACCCAGAACGTCAAGCCATTCATGAGGATTGCTTGAATTACTCAATCAGCAATAGTATAGTGAGTATGTGCATATTAAACCATAAATGCAACAACTTCTTAGGTTAGCTGGTTATATGACAATTGACTAATCCAAATAATCCAGAATGACAAGTCATTCATGAGAATCACTTGAATTACTCAATTAGCTATTATTATATGTATCAGTTAAACAACCCTAGTAATCTAGAAGGAAAAGTCATTCATGAGGATCACTTAGATCATTAATTAGAAATTTGTACCATGCAACAATAGAACATCCTTAGTGCTCCTAGAATACTAGCCATGTCGTTGGAACAATGTAGATATTTAACCGGCAGGTTGATGATTCACTGATGACATATTTCGGGTTACGTAGTAACACCCAATTACGTATAAATACAACTGTGAGTATTATACATATGGACAAGCAAGGAGTGCAGGTAATTTTCATTACAGCAATAACTAAAATACAGACACTAACACTTCTTTCGCAAGAAAGAACTAAAATACAACTACCTTAATATCGATTAAGACACAAATGTGGCGGTAGTTCAACTCTCCAAGTAGAAAGACATAACATAAATGTAAAAATTTAGAGTTTTGGCTAGAGAGTAGGACTGACCGGCTTGAATTCCCTATGACTTTCTCTTTTTCCCTTTTCATTTTCTCCCTTTCTTTCTCTTTTTTCTTATTTTCTTCTCTCCTCTCCTAGCCCATCCGTCTGAAGTGAAAAAGGCATGCCATATATATAGGCAAAGGGAAGCAGGAAGTGGAAAGATAGGCTTAAACCGCCTAGGACTGTCGTCAGGCAGTGGTGCTTTGCTAGAAAGTTGATCCTGATTTTCTTATTGTGCTGGTCATTTCTTGGTTAATTTACACTTACTCCCCTTGTTCTTTCAAGCTTTGATAGATTACCCCTTGTAATTTCTAGCAATTCCATATAAAAACCCTGAAATTTTAGACAATATACAAATAAAACGTTAGCTTACGCACAAACCCTCATTTACAGTTTTTAATTGATTTATCTTATATAATTATCTTATTTAACTATATTAATTTACATATTAATTAAGGCTAATCACACTCCCCAACTTAAACTTTACTAGTCGCTAGTAAATTATAAAAACTATTAACAAAAAAAAAAAAAATATAAACAGAGTAAAATCATTTTCGTAGATTTTTTTTTTTCACGATTACATTTAGCATATAAAATAAGTCGTTAAACCCCTAGGTGATCCCTAGTGGACGAGTTGTGGCTCGTGAAGGTTTTCAGTGAAGCTACCTAAAAATTTTCGTAGTTAGGATTTAATATTTCATATTTTTAACAAATAAAATTAAATCAATATTCTGTCTGTATTGCTTGAATACCTCCTTTTCTGATCACTATGAGAGTAACACACTTTAGTTGTATTTGTGAAAAATAATAAAAACTTGTGTGTATGTAATGATTTCTTTATTTTCAAAAATCACTCAAGAAATATTACCATCTCTCATGGTTGTCCTGATGTCAATCTTCTCCTGGAATACACTCAGTAAAGAATACACATATTTTAGTGACTATTTTCTCAAAAACTACATGTGATTGGAATATTGTAAACAAAGCAAATAGTCTCACAAGTAGTCAATTAACAGAGCGGTTATTCGACTAAAATTAGAATTTGACATAATCTCATAAAAGAATATTAACACTCTTTTTAAACATATCTTTCCTTTTTTCTTCTTTTCTTCTCTCCTCTCCCAGCCCATCCATCTGAAGTGAAGAAGGCATGCCATATATATCGGCAAAGGGAAGCAGGAGGTGGAATATAGGCTTAAGCCACCTAAGACCACCGTCCAGACATCACCACCACCCGTCCAGACGGTGGTGCTTTGCTGGAAAGTTTATTCTGATCTTCTTATTGTGTTGGCCTTTTCTTGATTAATTTACACTTGCTCCCCTTGTTCTTTTAAACTTTGACAGATTACCCCTTGTAATTTCTAACAATTCTGCATAAAAACCCTAAAATTTTAGACAATATACAAATAAAACCCTAGCTTACGCACAAACCCTAATTTATAATTTTTAATTGATTTATCTTATATAATTATCTTATTGAACTATATTAATTAAGGCTAATCACACCCCTCAACTTAAAATTTACTAGTCCCTAGTAAATTATAAAAACTATTAACAAAACAAAATAAAATATAAACAGAGTAAAATCATTTTCGTAGATTTTTTTTTTCACGATTGCATTGAGCATATGCAATTAGTCGTTAAACTCATAGGTGATCCCTAGTGGACGAGTTGTGTCCCGTGAAGGTTTTCACTGAGGCTACTTAAAAACTTTCATAGTTAGGATTTCATATTTTTCACAAATAAAATTAAATGAATATTCCATATGTGTTGCTTGAAAACCTCCTTTCTGATCACTATAAGAATAACACGCTTTAGTTGTAACATTATCTATATATTTTTGTAAAAACTGTGTGTGTGTGTGTAATGATTTCTTTATTTCAAAAATTACTCAAGAAATATTACTATCTCTCATGGTAGTCTTGATGTCAATCCTCTCTTGGAAAACATTCAGCAAATAATACACATATGTTATAGTGACTGTTTCTTAGAAACTACATGTGATTGGAATATTGAAAACAAAGCAAATAGTCTCACATGTAGTCAATTAGCAGAGCGGTTATTCGAATAAAATTAAAATTTGACATAATCTCATGAAAGAATATTAACATTCTTTTAAACATATCTATCTCTTTTTTTCTTCATTTATTCTCTCCTCTCCCAACCCATCTGTCTGAAGTGAAAAAGGCATGCCATATATATAGGCAAAAGGAAGTAGGAGGTAGCAAATAGGCTTAAACTACCTAGGACCACCGTTTGGACGCCACCAGCACCGTCCGGACGGTGAGACTTTGCTGGAAAGTTGATCCTGATCTTCTTATTGTGCTGGCCATTTCTTGGTTAATTTACACTTGCTCCCATTGTTCTTTCAAGCTTTGATAGATTACCCCTTGTAATTTCCAGCAATTCCACATAAAAACCCTGAAATTTTAGACAATCTACAAATAAAACCCTAGCTTATGCACAAACCCTAATTTATAATTTATAATTGATTTATCTTATATAATTATCTTATTTAACTATATTAATTTACATATTAATTAAGGCTAATCAGAGTTAATGGGAAAAAAGTCGTAATGAGGCTTTTGAATTTTTTGATACATTATTTGAGAGTGCCCAAATGTGGGACTCGGCCTCACCTACCAACTTGGAGAGTAAGACTACCATTTCCTATGGGGGGAAATGATGTGAACCCCAATTGACTTGTTGACTTGCTTTGAGACCCAACAACAATATTGGAAAAACAACCCAAGAAAGCCAAACTCAAGTCTATGGATGGAGAATCTAAACTCGTTGAGAACTCGTATCAAGAACCTAGATTATATTAAAATATAGACCCATTGAAGAACCCGTCTCAAGAACCAAGATTACAAGGAGGAACACCACAAAGGTTGTGATTTACCTTTGATAAGTTTAAAAGTTCAATCAAGAACAAGATGAGTAAACTCAACTCAACTCACAACCAAAATTCATTATATATTGTCTCCCTTTTTCATTGATAAAACACCTATTTATAGGTTGGCCATTACAAGAAAAATTCCTAAAATCCTAATCTACTAAGGAAACAAATCTCCTAATCTACTAAGGAAACAAATCCTAATCTACTAAAGAAAACAAATCCTAATCAACTAAGGAAACAAATCTCCTAATCTTCTAAGGAAACAAATCCTAATCTAAATAGGAATAACTAAAGACTAAAATGTGTGGCCCTTTCTCTCAAAAAAAATACCCTTGAGTGAATATTGTCATGGGTACTGTACCATGAACAATATCGTGCTACAGTACTTATTCTGAACCTTAGTTCAAATAAAATAATAAGACATGTGGGCTAAGCATCCTCAAACCCACTTATTCTAAACTAAAAATAAATTTTTTTTAAACAAATTGAAAGCCTTAACAAAAAAAGGCCTTATCTCTAAGCCATGTTTTCATGTCTTCCACAACTTGGATCAAGTGGATCAAAATTGGTTCTCCTTCTTTCAAGCCCATCTTGAGTGTTGGGCTCTTGCTAACTTCATCCCAGGTGGATTGCACCAATACTTGCATTACTTCCTTGATCTTCTTGGCTCTTGATCTTGTAATTGGCTCATCTATACTTGTAAAGGATCTTTAAGAGTAGGCCCACCTTGGTTATCATCAGAAAATATTTGTTGAAAGAGGATGATGACCTTTGAGCCAAGATGGTCGCCTTTTCTCAAAAGCTTGAAACTTTAAAGATGAGGAAGGTTAATGAGGTCACTTTTGTGCCTCTCGCAAAACAAGTGTGTTGGATATGTGCTATGATAGGACACACTACGGAGGAGTGCCCTACTATACCAGCCTTTAAGGAGGTTTTGTTGGAGCAATCCAATGCAATCTCAAAGTATAATAAGCTATACAACAACCTATATTTTGAAATATACAATTCAGGGTGGAAAAATCACCTTAATTTTTGTTGGAGGAATACACAGCAACCCCTGTTCAACAACCCATCGAAAGGACCACCATCACAATACCCACCATACTAGCCACAACAAAAACGTAGTCTGGAGCACACATGAATCTATTCATCCACTTTCAAATGAATTTTAACAATCAGATGAACTAAGTCAAGTCCCAGACTACCCAATCTCTATATAATTTGAAAACACACAAGCAAAAATTGGCCCAGTCGATAAATACTCCAGGAAAAGAGCAAATTTTCTACCCAATCTAAACAATCAGAGGGTCAGTTTCAAGTAGGCAACCCTTCCACCATGGATCCTACAAAGGAACATGTTCAGGTTGTTACCACTCTTAAAAGTGGAAAGGTTGTTCAGAAGGTTATACCACCACACACCGAGTCTACATCAATGGCTAATCCTATTCAAGTATACCCATATGAGATCAAGTCTAGGGGAGTAGAGGAGCCATCATATCTCACACCTACTACTCTTCTCCAAATACTTAAGAAGCCCTAGAAAATCAATAATTATGATGATATTTTTAAGCAAGTAAAGATCAACATACCACTTAGATGCCATAAAGCAAGTCCCTTCTTATGGCAAGTTCCTAAAGGACTTGTGCACAGTCCAAAGGAGTTAGTGAAAGGAATCATATAATAAACGCAATGGAATTTAAAAATAATAATTTGATTCCTCATACCAAGATCTATTCATGTTTAATACAAACTGAGAAACCTTAAATCTATAGAGAAGATTAAGGGTTACCTCTTGAAGCGTGCCTTTAACAATCTTGAAGCATTATTAAAAATTTTAAATCTTCAAATCTGAATTTGATCTTTACCCCAAGCCTCATAAACATTTGACCTCTATTGGTATCCACACGAATTGACAAACTTGAAGGATCTACTTCAACCATTGATAAACTAGTAGAGAGAGAGAATGAGGGGTGGTTCTTCTTATGCTAGCAAGAGAGTTGTTATATCTCTATATCATTTTTAATCCACCTCCTACATAAAGGTATTTATAGAGCTTTAAAGGCTCTAATCCTAGTTTGGATCAAATTGCAATTATCTCATAATTACATATAACCCCTTTATTAACATTAATTGTAATAAAAGTACTCTTAATTAGGTTTTCACCCCAATTAACTCTTAATTGGTTGTCTCTCTTTTATCTTTTAGTTTCCAATCAATTCTATTGTGTGTGATCCTATAGGTTCAAGCATACCCGATAGTAGGCATTCGATGCTAACTACAAGTAGCATCTCAAATTAGAACTCTTTCTAATTTAGCTTGAATTAGAACTCTTCTAATTCTTCCTTTATGAAGAACAATTCATATATTTATATTAATTTCATTCTTCGAACTTCTACTAATCATGAGTGACACCTAGCAGCATATCATGATCAACCCCCGAATAGCACAAAACAAGAAAGAACCCATTTAGTCTATAGTTGCCATGCAATTCAATCCTTCTATCACACAATGCCCCAATTGAATTTCTAGGGTATGGAATTACTATCAAACCCCTAATTCAATCTTATGTGTTCAATCTTAGGACTATAACTTTTAATGATCAATTAGAAACTCTTTTCCAATTGTCATTCTGCCTTGGCCAAGGACTCTTTGAGTCATATCCCAGAAGATCACATAGGACACTCTCCCTTTAATTACTAAGGATGATAGATTCTATTTTGTACACTCATAAGTCTTCATGCATGCCGAACTATGTCAAAAAATACATATCCAAGTTACATGGGTAGTATATGAATATGTTGTATAGTTAAAGCATAGAAGTTCATGCACAAGACAACCATGGTGTCTCAAGTCTAAGGATCA
Organism: Ilex paraguariensis; assembly: GCA_963454935.2. Lineage (NCBI taxonomy): Eukaryota > Viridiplantae > Streptophyta > Magnoliopsida > Aquifoliales > Aquifoliaceae > Ilex > Ilex paraguariensis. Next base: position 10,488 of record CAUOFW020006752.1, on the reverse strand, counting down.
GTTGCATAACTATAACTTTAGGATTTAACATTGACAGGCATGTAAAACTTCATATGAAAAATCCTACATTAGTCAATGGTCACATTCAATGTACTTGTTCTCTAACAAGCACCTACACACTTGCTTCAGTGTCCCAATACTAGTGACTTGGACGAGTCACCTCATATCAAATATGAGTAAACATAGTATGTGCTAGTTTATCCAGATTACATAGTGCCTAAATAATAATCCTATGACTAGGAACATTTAAGAGTTAAGTACTAAGAAGTATAGGTCTCGTCTTCTCAACTCCTTGAGAAACAATCTTCTTAACTTATACTTTATGGACTATATCATGTGAATTAAAATGAAATAAAGTAGAAGCATGATAAATAAACTTGCCCTTTTATTTAATTAAGTAATGAATGTTGCTAATACAACCCTAAAACATCATCTACATGATTGATCTTAGAGCATACTACTAACAGTCAAAATGTTCAAAAAAGGGCATTTTTAACTGAACAAGCTAGTGTCATAATCCAATATAAGGCTTCTCCCAAGTATAAAGATCCTGAGTGTCCTACTGATTAACCCTAATTAGTATATAAATTAGAATCATTAAAAAATCAAATTGGTAAGACAAAATAACTAAAAAAACTATAAATTAGGGTCAATTAGGGTTTATGCATAAATTAGGATTTTATGTATATTATGTTTGAAATTTTAGAGTTTGATGCAGAATTACTACAAAATACAAGGAACAATGTGTCAAGGCTTGAAACAACAAAGGACTAAAGTGTAATTTACACAAAGCAAGAGTCAACACACCAAGAAAAGCACCATCTAGCAAGGCTCCACCGACTGGAAGGTGGCCAAAGTTAGCTCATCATCATCTCTCCACCTCCTGCTTCCTTCCTTCTATAAATACTACATGCCTTCTCCTTCTTAAGTTGGTCAGGCATAGAGAGAGCTCCAGGGAGAGAATTCCAAAGAAAGAAAAGAAAAGAGAAAAAGAAAGAGAGAAAAGAAGAAGTCAAACACAAATCCAGTCCGTCATACATTCTAGCTGAAACTCTGTATTTTTACATTTCTGCTGTATCTTTTCATACTCCTTGCTTGTTTGTTGTAATGGGGTGTGAGTAGTTACTTATGTCCTCCAGTGAGAGGTAAACATATGTATAATATTTGATAACTTCTAGAAATGCTGATATTTTATTCATATCTATATACATATGTATTATATACTTCATGCATGATAGAGTGATGCACGTAATGTTGGTGTTGTGCCTGAAATTATGTCATCAGTGCATCATCAATCTGTCGGTTAAATATCTACGGTGTTCCATCGGTATGACTTGTCCTCTACCGGAACGCTGAGGATGTTCTACTAATGCATGGCACAAAACCCAAATGATTCTCATGAAATGGCTTGTCCTTCTAGGTTATTAGGGTTGTTTAACTACTATACATAACTATCAGATTAATGACCTATGTAATCCTCATGAACGGCTGGTCCTTCTAGATTACTAAGATTGTTTAACTGGTATACATAATCATATTGCCAATTTAATATCTACCGTGTTCCATCGGTATGGTCAGTCCTCCACCGGATCACTAAGGATGTTTTAACTGGTATAGATGATAAGATGACTTAATGAGTAATTCAAGTATTCCTCATGAATGACTTGTCCATCTGGTTTACTCGGATTAGTCAATTGGCACATCTATAACCAGCTAACCTAAGAAGTTGTTCAAGAAGTTGTTGTGTTATGATATATTAATACCACCAGCTAACCTAAGAAGTTGTTGTGTTATTGTTTATTATTTACGCACTTCCTATTATGGGACCAATTGAAAATTCAAGTATTCCTCATGAATGACTTGTCTTTCTGGTTCACTTGGATTAATCAATTGTCATGGATACCACCATTTAACCTAAGAAGTTGTTGTGTGATGATTTATATACATCAGACCTACCGGTTGACTTGCTAGTAACATAGAAGTTAATTGTTGTATGGTAGCATTTTCAAGATTTAATCAATAGAAAGCATATATGATCCTTAAACTGAAGGATACTTTTTATTATTGTCTTAATCTATCTGCAAACAACCGTTTATTCAGACTACTTATCAATCTAAGCTCACATCACAAGCTATCTCATGTTATCCTATTTTAAACAACAACTTCACTATTTTATTTTATTTCCTAAATTATTAAAACTCTTCATGGGATCGATACTTGGACTTAAACCGAGAAAACTATAATTTGGCCACTTTATACTTGGGTGTATAATATTAATCAGATCATGAAATAGGTTGAATCAATTTTTTGGCGCCATTGCCGGGGAGTTACGGTAATTCAAAATTAAATGAAATAGAAAAGTTGTTTATTTGTATTATATGTATAAAAGTGTTTTTCCTTTATAAATAGTTTATGTCTATTCATTCATTAGTAGGTTCTGTAATCAATCATCTCCTTCGTCTTCATTATCTTCAACTATACAAGAATCATTTGAATTAAGTATGACTAGAAATGTACCTAGGGAAGAACAACCTAGAGAACGAAAAGTAGTTCAAAATATTAGACCCTTAAGAGAACACGAACCAATGCCCCGTCATGTTTTGCTTTTCCAACAGAGGCTCCAAATATTAATATTAAACCAGGAACAATACAGTTATTACCACAGTTTCATGGTTTGGAAACTGAAAATCCTTATGTACATATGAAAGAATTTGAAGAAGTCTATAAAACGTTGCAAGATAATTCTGAAATGATTAGATTAAAAAATTTTCCTTTTTCTTTGAAAGATAAAACAAAACAGTAGCTTAACTCTTTAAGAGCTAATTCGATCATAAATTGACAAGCTTTGTAAGCTGAGTTCTTCAAAAAGTTTTTTCTATACATCGTACTAATACATTAAGACGTCAAATAAATTTTTTTTCTGTAAATGAAGGCAAAACTTTTTATTAATGTCGGGAAAGATTTAAAGATCTTCTTCAAGCTTGTCCACATCATGCGTTTGAAAACTGGACCTTAGTTGGTTTTTTTAATGATGTTCTACCAGCTGCAATGCGACAATTTGTTGAAATGATGGCGCAAGGGAAATTCATGAGTAAAAATCCTGAAGCAGCATTCCAATTTTTTGATACTATTTATGAGAGTTCCTTGATGTGGGACTCAACTTCTTCAAATATAGTGGAAACTAAACCATCTACATCTGAAAGAGAAAAATATGTATTGAAATAAGATGATGATTTAAGAGCTAAAATGACTAATTTATCTCAGAAGCTGGAAGGAAGCTTTAAAGATGAAAAAAAATAAAACAAGTGCCTGTTATTTCTATTATTGATCAAATATGTAAAATTTGTGCGTTGTCAGGACATCTTGCAAAAGAATGTCCAACTATACCTGCATTCAAAAAAGTTTTGATTGAACAATCTAATGCAATTCCAACTTATAATAAGCCTTATTTGAATCCATATTTTGAAACTTACAACCCAGGATGAAAAAAATATCCAAAATTTAGTTGGAGAAATACACAACTTACAAATCAAACACAGGGTTCACCACAGCCGCAAAATCAACAACAATATCCACCATATCAACCCCCACAAAGAAGAACTCTGGAAGATATTATGAATCAATTTATTCAAAGGCAAATGAGTTTCAACACTCAACTAACTAAAACTTTTAATGATTTTAAAACCCAAACTTCTCAAAGTATTGAAGATATCAAGAATCAGCTAGCTAAGTTTCAATCCCTTATTATGTCAGAAAAGGAAAAATTCCCATCTCAGTCTAAACCTCTACAAAGTCAAAGTCAAGCTAATTTTGTGTCATCTGAACCTTCCCCAAGTGAAGTACAAGCAATCACAACATTAAGAAGTGGTAAAGTTATTGACAAAACTATTAAACCTAAAATTTCAAAAAAATACGTAAGTTAATTCCTGTTAATGAACCACTTGAACTTGAACCTTCAATTGAAAAGCAACCATAAGTATAAAATTAAAAAGATCAACCATGTCCTATTCATTTACCTTTTCCTCAAAGGGTCAAGAAACCTTCATCTCAAAAAGACCAATCAGAGATTTTTGAACTATTTAAACAAGTTAAGATTAACATTCCTTTATTGGATGCTATTAAAAGAGTTCCAGCTTATGCTAAGTTTTTAAAAGATCTTTGCACAATAAAAAAAAGAAATGTACCAAAGAAAACATTTCTTTCTAATTGAACAAGTCAGTACTATAATACAACATAACACTCTTCTTAAGTACAAAGATTCAGGTAGTCCTACAGTCTCATGCATCATTGAAAATTTCTGAATTGAAGAAGCTCTACTAGATCTTGGAGCCAGTTGTAATTTAATGTCATATTCAGTGTATACACAATTAGGATTAAGTGAACTAAAACCCACTAGTGTTACACTACAATTAGTAGACCGATCAATAAAAACTCCATGAGGGATTGTGGAAGATGTTATCGTCCAAGTTGATCAATTTTATATCCCAGCAGATTTTATCGTAATAGATATGCAACTAAATTTTCATGCATCTGCATACATACCTATTATTCTAGGTCGACCACTCCTAACTACATCAAATGCGTTGATTAACTATAGGAATTGAATAATAAAACTTTCATTTAGAAATATGACCTTTGAATTAAATATTTTTAATAGTGCAAAATAACCCAGAGAAGAAGATGAAGTACATGAAATAAAATGTGTTAAATCATTGACTCAAAGATTTTTTGAAGAAGTTTTTCTGGAAAAAGAATTATATACATTAGAATCTATATTTGATGATGAGTCTGAAAATATAGAGAACCCAAAATGTGAAAATCTACTATCTATATCTGAAAAGTCCAATGTCAAAATCTTTAACCCATATTTAAAACCACTTCCAACCAATCTGAAATATGTTTTTCTAGAAAAAGATGAAATTCATCCCATGATCATATCATCAAATTTATCTGAAAGTCAAGAAAAAGAATTAACAAAAGTATTGAAAGATCATCAAAGTGTTCTTGGATAGACAATAGCCGGTATAAAAGGTATAAACCCACTTCTGTGTACTCATTGTATATATTTAAAAGAAAATGTTAAACCATCTCGTCAAATGCAAAGAAGATTAAATCCACACTTGAAAAAGGTAGTTCACAATGAAGTACTTAAACTATTAGATGCAAATATTATCTATCCTATATCTGATAGTAAATGAGTTAGTTCTAAACAAGTAGTCCCTAAGAAGTCTAGTGTTACTGTAACACAAAATAAAGAAAATGAATTAGTCCTAGTGCGAATAGTTCACAAGCTAGCGTGTATGTATTGACTACCGAAAGTTAAATTCACTTCCTAGAAAAGATCACTTTCCATTGCCTTTTCTAGATCAAGTACTAGAAAGAATAGCTGGTCATGCATTCTATTGTTTTTGAGATGGATATTCTGGATATAATCAAATTCAAATTGCAATAAATGATCAAGAAAAGACTACATTTACATATCATTTTGGTACTTTTGCATATAAAAGAAAGCCTTTTGGACTATGTAATGCTTTAGCTACATTTCAGCTTTGTATGTTAAACATATTTAGTGATATGGTATAACGATGTCTAGAAGTTTTTATGGACGATTTTTTCAGTATATGGGGATTCGTTTCATTTCTGTTTAGAAAATCTTGAAAAAGTGCTCATTCGACGTGAAGAAAGAAATCTTGTCTCAAATTGGAAAAAATATCATTTTATGGTTACACAAGGTATTTTTTTAGGTCATGTAGTATCTAAAAAAGGAATCGAAGTTGATAAATCTAAAATTGATCTAATAGCATATCTGCCTTCACCAAAAACAGTAAAAGACATTCACTCGTTTCTAGATCATGCTGGATTTTATAGGAGGTTTATAAAAAATTTTAGTTCAATATCTAAACCTATATGTAATCTTTTATGTCAGGATGCTTTATTTGAATGAAATGATGCATGTTAATTAGCTTTTAACAAATTAAAAAATATGCTTATTTCTGCACCGATTATGCAACCTCCTGACTGGTCTTTACCTTTTGAATTAATGTGTGATGCAAGTGATTATGCAATAGGAGCTATACTAGTTCAAAGGAAAGATAAGAAACCTTACGTTATATATTGTGCAAGCAAAACCTTGAATGATGCGCAAATGAACTATTCAACTGTAGAAAAAGAACTACTTGCTATTTTATTTGTATTAGATAAATTTCGTTCATATCTGGTTGGATCATCAATTGTTGTATTTACAGATCAAGCAGCTTTAAAATATTTATTTACTAAACAATATGCTAAACCACATCTCCTACGTTTGATATTATTACTTCAAGAATTTGATTTAATCATCAAAGATAAGAAAAGAGTAGAGAATGTGGTAGTAGATCACTTGTCAAGGCTAAATTATGAAATAGAGGAAGAACCAACTTCTATTAGAGAAAATTTTCCAAATGAACAACTATTAGCAATAACATAAATACCATGGTATGCGGATATAGCTAATTATCTAGCCACTAGTACTATTCCTTCTCAGTATACCTGGTCTGATAAAAATAAGTTTATAACTAAGGTACGTAACTTTTTCTGGGAAGATCCTTACTTGTTTAAATATTGTAAAGATCAAATAATAAGGCTATGTGTACCTAATCATGAAATAAGTTAGGTAATTCAGTTATGTCACTCTCAAACTTGTGGAGGTCATTTTGCTTCAAAGAAAACCGCTGCTAAAATTCTGTAGTGTGAATTTTATTGGCCAACTCTATTTAAAAATGTTCATATCATTTGTTTGTGTGACGCCCTAAAATCGGGGTCCTTAATTTAACAAAATTCGGGCAGACTCTCTTTTTTACAGGTTGTGTTTTGAGTAGAGCTCCCCATACAAAAGAGACTCTACCTGAATTTTGTTAAATTAAGAACCCCCGGTTTAATGTAAAGGTCGGGTAAAAAAATGAACTTTTATGAAAAATGGGTAAAATGGTAATTTGTTCACTACAGTGCGTGTTGTAAACCTGAATTTTTCCAAAGCTCAGATGATGAAACAGACCTCACCATTTGATTAATTTCGCGAAATCTAGCTATCATGTCAATTTTGGTCAAATTTTGAGATAGTCTATTTTTTTGCATTTTACGAGGCGATTGGGCCTCGGGTGACCCAAAGAATGAAATTTTTAATAAAAATTCAAATTATGAAAAATAACTTAAAGCAAGTTGAAATTAAAATATTTTGAACTTGAACCGGAGCAAAATTTAATCGTTTTGGGGCGAAAATGAATCTAGGAAAAAAAGAGGACGTGTGGCGCGTTGTGCACCAACTATTAGGGAGTATAAAAGGGAGAAGAAAATCAAATTTCTTTCCCACAAGTCTGTTGGTTCTCACGATAGAAAAGAGAGAGGGAATAAAAGAGAAAAATAAGCATTTCTCACGCTTTCTCCTTGCGATCTAGGGCTGAGCTTTGCTCAAATCAGCACGAGCTAAGAAGAAAAGTTGTTCCTCTCATCAAGGGCTACACGAACAAACCAAAAAGGACAAGTTTTGCTGAAGTTCAAGAAATTGGATTTGGGGGAATTCAAAGTTAAGGCTTCTTAGGAGTTTTTGAAGGCTTTCTACTTTGATTTTACGCTTCAAGAGGATGGGTTTTCTCCCTAATTAGGTTTATTTTTCAACCTATAATGATTATATGGAATGGTTAAGTTGTTAGATATTTTAACAGTTGCCTATTGTGATGAAATTGGTGCAATGGGTATTGGGAATGGGTAGGTTGATAGAAGCTGTATCACTTGCCTATTGTTGCAAAAACAAAATAAAAATTGAGGAAATGGGTAGAATAATTTCTATCATGAATTAGGTATGTGAAATTACCTAATGTGATTCTTAAGTTGTGTGATTAATTGGGCAAATTAAGTGATGACATGATTGGATGCCTTGAAGGTGTTTGAAATAAATGCAAATGTGATGTGAACACCAATGACTTACTTTGAGACCCAACAACAATATTGGAAATACAACCCAAGAAAGCCAAACTCAGGTCTATGGATGGAGAATCTAGACCCGTTGAGAACTCATTTCAAGAACCTAGATTATATTAAAATCTAGACCCGTTGAAGAACCCGTCTCAAGAACCCAAATTACTAGAAGGAATGCCACAAAGGTTGTGATTTACCTTTGATAAGTTTAGAAGTTCAATCAAGAACAAGTGGAGTAAACTCAACTCAACTCACAATTAAAACTCAATATATTGTCTACCATATTGTCTTCCCCCCTTGAAGTGGCTGGTTACATCCTTTAAATACCCTTCCCAAAACATGATAAAACCCTAGACTAAAATTTGTGACCCTTTCTCTCAAAATTGCCCTTGAGTGAATAGTGTTGTGGTACTATAGCATGAATAGTGTCGTGCTACAGTGTCTTCTAAAACCCTAGTTCAAATAAAATAATAACTTTCCTAATATGCCCTTGGCCAAATACTAGGCCTTCCCAAAACCCTAATTCATAAGAAAAAAAAACATATGTGGGCCAAGTATCCTCACCCCCACTTATTCTAAACTAATAATAAAAATCCTTTAAACAAATTCAAAGCCTTAAGAACAAAAGGCCCTATCTCTAAGTCATGTCTCCATGTCTTCCACAGCTTGGATCAAGTGAATCAAAATTGGCTCTCCTTCTTTCGAGCCCATCTTGAGTGTTGGGCCCTTGCTAGCTTCATCCCAGGTGGATTGCACCAATCCTTGCATTGCTTTCTTGAGCTTCTTGGCTCTTGATCTTGTAATTGGCCCATCTGAAACTTGCAAAAGATCTTTAAGAGTAAGCCCACCTTGGTTCTCATCATTCCCCCCTTTCCTCAAAAAGATTCGTCCTCGAATCTTCACCTTGCAAATTTCTAATCGTTGCTTCTTGTTGATCAATCCTATCCCTCACTTCCCCCAACACCAAGTTCAACCACTCAAATTGTTGTTGCATGCCCTGCAACATAAAGAATGGGTTATCAGTCATCCCCCTTAGTGATGAGCCACTTTGGTGAGACATTGTAATGTGCTGCACAAAAAGAATGTTAATGGTAAAAAAAAACTTCACACACTCCCTTATGTGTTTCACTGTTAATTGGCTTTTTTCCCAATAATAGTCTCACGCTCTCTTGCCTTTTACCTCAAGAGTTTTCCCACTCAAGTTCTTTACAAACTAATTGAACTCAGTCAAGACAATGCAACCTTGTTTAATCTCAAATAGTAATTAGGTCCATGAAACAAGAAAACAAGAATAAGAACAAGAACAAGAATCACGGAAAGAACAGGAACAAGAGAAACACGAAAGGAATAAAAAAGACACGAGAATCAAGAAAATTATGCGAATGATATAGTAATTATAAGACAAGATACCAACTATAATGATGTATGCAGCCCCTTTGAAGATAAGGTTCAAAAAAATAAATTATTTTTGGATTTTCTCCTCTGTTGTGTTTTTTTTCTCTTCTTTGTTTTTTTTTTGGATGATTTTTTTTTTACCAACTGAGTTGATCACAAACTAAATAATAAACAATTGACAAAACCCTAATAATAATTCAAACCCTAGAACAGTTAAATTTTTGATAGCCCCACAAAACCCTAAGAATTTTAGAAGTTATTTCTGCGACGCCCCTAAAATCGGGGGTTCTTTTTCAACCATTGACCACCTATCAACCAGCGAAAGTACCCGTGATTGTCGCACATCCCAACACCACGTTAATAACATTCCCTTAATCAGGATTATCATCCACAAGTGTAACCTGTGTATATTTTACTCTTGACCCAACCGAGGTCCAATATACCTCAATTATAATCCATTTATATCATTTGAATGCAAGGACACTTAGCCCAAAAGCCTAGGCAAGCATTCTTAAAATTTCATATTTGTGGAAAATCTACCAGTAGGTTTTATCCTCTGGAAAAGTTCTACTAGTAACCTAGCGATAGGTTTGACCTACTGGAAAAGTTATACTGGTAAACTACTAGTAGGTTTGACCTACTGGAAAAGTTCTATCGGTAGGTTTTGTCAGTTGTCAGTGACAACACCTATCCGTACAAGATCTATTGGTAGGTTTTTTTTTTTTGGACCTACCGGTAGGTTTTGCCCATAAATGTCTGTTTCACAACTTTTTCATTTCCAATCATTTCAAAACCATTCCAACACCATCCAAAACATGCTTAATAAGGTTTTTCACATAAAAACCTAATATATACATGGTCTATTACAATTAATTCCATATGATTACAAGCCTAAATATACTTTTCGCCAAATTTATACAATGATTTTACAAAAATGAATTCAAGGCCACAAGTCGGCCTTTTCTTCATCTTGGAATGTCCATACACATTCTATTGCATTTATTTACATGAATTTAAATGCCATAACTAATTTTTTCATAAATTCATAATAATTGTACACAAACTCAAAATAAAGCCTCAATTTTCGGATTTCTTTATCCTTGAGGTCCCTTCCTCCAACGCACCACCCGCACCTGAAAT
>CAUOFW020006751.1:0-23075 GCA_963454935.2 Ilex paraguariensis | reverse complement strand
AACATCCTTGTCCCTGGTTCTCCTCTTCCTTTAGCATTCACTAGGTACGTCCTTCTTCCTTTCTCCTTGCTAATTCAACCCTCCCTGGTGGAGTTTTGGGTTGGCTTTCGCTTCTAATCTAGAGGTTTTGTTATTTTAAGGAGTACTTCGATGACCTTTCTTTCATTTTGCGATTCGTAAGTCATTCTTTAGTGGCGAGGGTATCCTTACTTTAGGGTCTGGTGTTTGAAACCTTTATTTTTGGCGGATTGTGCCTTACATTTCCTTTCCCTTCATTCTGGAGTGAAGTCTAACCTTTTGATGGGGAAATTTGTCGTTTTCTCTTCTTTTGAGTCAGAATCTGTCAGTGGGGAGGCCGAGGAGACCATTGTTGCTTCCTCTAGTGGGCGTTCTCTTTTCACCGGCGGCGAAGCCCCTGAGTTTACTGCCGGAGTTATATCCCTGGTGCCTCCAGCTGAAGTTGCATCTCTTTCCGCACTGCCTCCTTGTTCTTCGGCTCGAACAAAGAAGAGGAAATCCGAGCCGGCTTTGCCCCCCATTTCTAAAAAACAAACTCGTTGCGAACCGTTTGACTTGACTTGTTGTGCGGAGGGTACCCCTAGTTGTCTTGATGATGAGGATTTGGGGGAGTTGAGGCGTGAGTATCATTTTCCTGATTTCGTGGAATTACATTCCCCCGAAAAGCACAAAAGATGTAATTCTATCCTCCCCGGACTTACTTGCTTCTTCGAGTCTGCATTCCGGGTTGGTCTTCGATCACCTGTCCATTTTTTTATCCGAAATGGTCTCGAATTCTACAACGTCTGCTCGACCCAGTTGTCTCCCAATGGTTGGGGCCTCCTAGTTGGTTTCCTCGACCATTGGTTTGAGAGCAGGAATCTTCCCCTTCCCTCTATACGAGAATTTGCTTTCCTTTTTCAGTTGAAGTCCTCTCCTTCCTCAGGTTTCTTATATTTTGCTAAACGAGGTTCTTTTTTGCCAAGGCGATTCCTGGGAGTTGTCAAGGGAACCTGGCGACGTTCCTCGTGTTCCAAGATCTTGGGGGGTCCCAAGGAACACTCGTAAAGCTAATCTACCGGCCGTATTCCCCTTTGTTATCTTCCTTTCTCCTCCTTTTTTTTTTTTTTTGTGTTTCTAACTTTTGATTTGGTTTGTAGAATTCTGCCCAGTACTCGGCACAGAGGAGGCAGCCCGGATTGCTAGAATTGAGGCCTTTGGGTTGAGGGACTTCTTCGACTTGGTGACCAACAAGAACCTCGCTAAACACGGGCTTGGACCCCCCATTATCCAAGTTTCAAAGGCTGCTCCACCTTCTGTCTCCCCGTCGGGCAACATGGAGCAAGATTTGATCATAGCGGTGTTCTCGGATACCGAGTAGTCGAGAAAGAGTAAGAGATTGGTGAAGGGAGGCCAGTTACCACCCAAGGAGGCATCGACCACTAGGCCCATACCCATTTCTTTTGGGACAAAAAAGTGCTGTCGTGCCCCCGCCTTCTCTCGTACTTTCCAAGGGCGACATCGGCTCGAAGGGGACTTCAGCGGACAAGCTCGGATTTTTGGCCCCTCATTCTGCCTCACCTGAGACCGTTCCTCCGAAGGGTGAAAAAGGTGAGTTCGCCTCTTATAAGTCTAAGGTGCGTGGGGGCGACTTTCTTCGCGATCCCAAGGCTGCAGTTGCTGCTTTGTCAGAGCTAATCTCTACGTCGGATCCTCAGCCGGTGATGGAGGTTCCCTTTAAAAAGAAGATCTAGCATGCCCTCCAAGGCCTGGCCGAGGTACCCTCTTGTTCCGTTTTCCCATTTAGTTGTTCTTGAGTTGTTTTCCTATTTTTCGCATTGTCCGATCCCTTTTTTCTTTTGTAGTCACTCACATGTGTGAAGATGTTGGATATCCATCATGAACGGGATCTCTAGAAGGCCAAGGATGTTCTTGATGTCATGACGGTCAGCAAAGACGCTGTCGAGGGGAAGTTGCAGGTTTTGGTTTTCGAGGTCATGAAATTGAAGAGGATCAACGATGAGCTGGACTCTCGCCATCAAGACCATATTGCGCTCAAAGAATTACAGATCGGGGGTTTGGAGGCTAAGCTCAAGGCTAAAGATGCGGACCTCGCGGCCAAGGACGATGAAATCAAAGCCAAGGCTGCAGACCTGAAGGCCAAGGATTCTGAGCTATCGTCTTTGCGAGCCCGGGTGTCTGAGCTGTTGAAAGAGTGCGCCTCTACCTTTATGGATGGGTTCCTGAACTATAGGGACCAAATAGAGGATGCTCATCCGGACCTCGACCTGCATTCCTTTGCGCCGTAACTTGAGTACAAGAAGAGGTCCGCGATTGCTGTAGAGGTGGTGGTGCCAGGTGCCAAGGGGGCTTCTGTTTCCCAGGTGAATGAGCTCGAAGAGCCCGATGTCCCAGTTGAGAAAAATGACGAAGGAGTCGATGGTAGTGGTGAGGCGACTTCTTGAGCTGGACCCGCGGTTGCCTCTCTCTTTTTATTTTTTGTGATTCGATGAGGACCTTTGTAGCACTTTATCTTTGTGAATTTGATGTAACTTTTGGTTTGGTACGACTTCTTACTAGGAATGTCGTTGTTTCTCATTGCTTGTAAACGAAATCTTCCTCCCTGGTTATGTTGAATGAAAATGACGATGTTGTTTGCTGATTTTGAGATCCCAAATTATGGATCCCGAGTTGTTTTGTGTGGCCGTGGTAGGGCCAAGGCTTTGGCTTTGCATAACCGAGCTGACTTTGCCCTTTTCCAAGGCGGGTTAATCACAAACCAGGGCAAGATGGCAGATTTAACTAGAAGTCCCATGGGGTCATTTTGATCTTTTCACGCACCTTTCTCCGTACTCTAGACATGACGGTTTCATTTGTTAAAGAACGTGTGCCGCCAGTGGGGGTAGTGGCTCGTTGATCGTGACGCTTCAGTGATTCCCACGACGTCACACGTTCTTTACTTTAATGCGAGGGATGTGCATTAATTGCGCCCGTGGCTAGGGTTATAAATGGGTGTTTCTGGGGACTGACTTCCTTGCCTTAGGCATTAGAATCTTTTGCTTTCTCCGTGGTCGTGACTCTTTTCCTTCAGCGCCTTTAAGGGAGGATATTTTCCTCCTGTTCTCATGGTTAGGGCCCCTCTCTCTTCTCGCGATGTTATGGAACGTCTCTTTCCCAATGTTGAGGCTAGTGAGATTGGGGAGAAAGACGCTCATTCTCTTGCCAGGCGTTTTGATATCCTGCTTGGTGTGATTGTTGGTCATGCTGATATGTGTCATTTTCATTGTTTGGTCTGGGACGAGGCTTGTTTCTTTAAGGCCCCTTTCCTGTTAGGACTGCGGTTCCCCCTCCCCTCATTTATCAGAGAGGTTTTGTATTTTTTCGACTTCTGTCCCTCCATGCTCCTTCCTACGGCCTGGGCGGTCCTCTTAGGCTTTGCAGTAATGTGGGGGAGGTTGTTTTCCCTGTCTAGGGCTATTATTCTGGAGTTTCTTCATTTGTTCCGCCCCGAGGAGGTGTCTGAGTTTTACCATTTTACTCCCAGGAGGGGAGGAGAAGTTCTTATTTCTAACCTTCCTCCGGAGCCTAAAGAGTGGAGGAGGAGGTATTTCTTTGTTTCTGGAGTTGACTGGGAATACGGGGCCCATTTTTCAGCGACTGCCAGGGTTCCTACTGAATGGGGTCAGCGCAAGAATCTGGGTAGGTTCCTATCAGTTGTGTTCTTCTGTTATATTCGTTAATCGTGGAGGAATCCTAGTAAGCCCATGTTATGACATCGTCCTCAGGGGGTGATAACTTTATTTGACTTTGTGGCTGCAGGCGAGCTGCCACCTTTATCGGGCAAGAAGTTGACTAGAGTTGGATATGCTCAGGCTTGTCCTCTATTTTCGTTTATAGAGTTGATGTGTCACGTTCTATCCTCTTCATCGAGTAGCCACGAGTATCCGACCTCTCACCACTGTTCATAGTTTTGTTGGGGCCCTTACTTCTCTCTTTGGTTTGTTTATGCAGTACCTTCATACCTGGTTACACAACAGGGGGAGATCTTGGAGCCTCCCGCCAAGAGGGCTCGTCAAGGAGGGGATTATATGGGCTCGGCTTCGGGCGTTGGTGGTGAAGTCTTGATCTCGTTGCCGATTACTGGGTCCCCGTCTGGTGCCGTAGAGGCGATGATACTTGAGCTAGGGTCTGTTACAACGGTGGGTCGAGTTATGATTAGTGCAATGACACGACCGATTCGGCAAGGTTTCAACTCCACCGGTGTCGCTGGCTCCAGCTCGGCGGGTGCTTCGCCTGTTCCTTCGATTGATCTTGAGGGCAGTCTGCTGAGGAATGTGAGTCTGAGCAATCGTGTGTTGATGAGATTGATCCCTTAGGCTGACCTGAGACGTTCCTTGGACCTTCCTTTCCGAGCCCGCAGCCGGGAAGTGCTTCACGCCCTTCTTTAGGTAATCTTAGCTTCTGCTGCGTTATTCCCGTCTTTGCTTCTGTAATGCTTTTAATTTTTCTCCTTGTCCTCAGTTTGTAACGCATGTCTGCGCACTTGGGACAGAGATTCATTCTTTGAGGAATGAGCTTCGGGAAGTTCGTCAATGGAATCTCGACCTCTTGAATTGGGGTCTGGCCACTGAGGCAGAATTGGAGTGGGCTCTCGACCAACGAGCTCAGATTTTTAAGCAGTTTGTTTCCAACATTTCTGCCAAGGTGTCTCTTCGGGAAGAATTGGCTCATTCTAGGGAAGATTGTGAAGCCCGGACCTGGGAATTACTTGATTATGCTGTTGCTTAGTCTTTATTGGAGGACCAACTGAGGGACTCGCAGGCTGCAAATGTCAAGCTGGGCAACTCTTTGGCGGTTGAACGTCAAGTGGTTGTGAGTCAACAAAAGGAGATTGAGAAATCCCGTCTAGAGGCGGTCAAGGCCTTTGTAGATGGTTTTTTCAATTTTGCCGACCAGGCAATTGAGGAGTTCCCTAACTTGGATCTTAGGCGGTTTCAGCCGCGGTTTGATGCTCCTCCGGGTGATGGTGTTTCTAATGCTGCTCCACTGGGTCCTTCCTCCGAAGAGCTTTAAAGATCTGTTTTTGTGTTTTTTGTTTGTTTTTTTTTTTTGTAAACACCTTTTGGTAATGGAATTTGTAAACACTTTTTCCTTTTTCTTCTGCGTTTTCTGATGTGATGTATCTGTTGGTACTGACGTTACGCTCCCTTGCCCCCTTGCTCCAAAGAGGCCTTGGTCTGTTTGGAGTAATGTTAGTTTCTGGGTGGCTTTTGGGCAATGCGCAGCTGCGTGATTTTTGGGTAGCATGCGAAACGGCTGTTCATTTAAGCTAATTGTTAGACGGTTCACCCACCTCTTCGAATCTTGCACCCTTATTTATTGCTATTTCGTATGTAGGATTCTAACAGTTGTTCTCTGTGCTATATATTCTCTAATACTTCAAGTCATAGCGTTCCCACTTCCTCATAGAGATCTTCTTTCCCAGACATTTGACTCCCTTCGGTGCTTGTTTTCTTAAAGGCTTGGACTAATGACTCCTTCCTCATTTTTTAAAAGTCGCGCTCGAGAGTCTCTGAAGGGTGATTGGTACTTTATCTTCCTACTTCCATCCACACTCACTATGGCAGATGCTGCCCAGCTAAAGGGTCTATATGACCTGCTTGCGGATCTAGTTGTTAGGGTCCCATCCCTTGATGAGCATTATAGCATGCCTGCTCTGGGAGAGTTTACCTTTTTTGAGGGGGCCTTTGCGTGTGGCCTTCGGCTTCCGCTTCATCAAGACATTGTTCGGATTCTTTCACATCACGGTTTGTGTCCCACTCGACTTTCCCCTTTGGTGTGGGCCACTTTGGTTAGTTTTTTTTATCTTTTGGCGAATGCAGGGTTTCAAAGCTTTCCCTATTGTTTCCGAGTTTTTCTACTTCCTTGATATTTCCTTTGACTTTACCCCTTCTTTCTACTCTCTTGTTTTTAAATGGTATTTCCACCCACCTCTTGTTATTGACATTTCCCCCTCTCCCGAGGGGTGGGCCCAGCGGTTCTTCTTCGTATCGGGGGACTCATGGGAGCTTGCGGTGGATGAAGGGTGTCGCCTTTGGATTCCTTGCTCTTGGGGGAATTTTAGGGAGAGAGGTAATTGTTCTTTGTGGATTTAAAGCCAGTTTTTGCAGTTAAATGTTGTACTGACCTTGTTTTTGTCGCCATTGTGTTGTATAGGTATTCCTTGCCTTACTTCGCAGGAGGCGTCCAATGTTCGCAACGTTGAAAAAGCTTATCCCCTTTCCTATTCTACCTTTGTTACCCCTCAGAACCTTGCCCGTTATGGGATAGGGGGAAGCTTGACTAGGATCCAGGTTGCGCCTTCTATGCCCCGTGAAACGGACGCTGAAGTAGAGGTGCTGAAGAAGAGGTTGGTGGAGGTGGAGAGCGAGAGAGATGCTTTGAAGGTGGAGCTTGCTCGTTTGCAGGAGGTGAATGCCCTATTGGAGAGGGGAGATCATAAGTTGAAGGGGGGTTGCCAAGGAGGACCCAAAGAGGGGACGAGGTTTTTGATCATGCTGCTTCTATGTCCCAGTTGTCATCGCTTCTATGTCCCGGTTGTTGCTACTTCTATGACCTTCCCAATTTTTTTTTGGGTGTATTGGCCATAGTGCTGGCCTGTTTTGACTTAATGAAAACTACCTTTTTGCTGTTGAACTTGTGTTACTGCGCTTTACGCCTGTGTTTTGGATTCGGATTGATAGGCCTCTGTGTTTCTGGGTCTTTATGTTGGTTCGTCTGTTTGATCTGATCTTGCGAGCTTCCTTAGGCTAAAAAATCTGTCTTTTTTGTGCTTACGAGCTCTTTAAACACTTAGGCTGAAAAACCTAGTTGCTTCGAGCTCGTGAGCTCTTCTAAGGCTAAAAGCCTGCCTTTTGCGAGCTTACGAACTCTTAAACACTTAGGCTGAAAACCTTGTCGCTCTGAGTTTACGAGCTCTCTTCGGTTGAAGAGCCTGCCTTTTTCGAGCTTACGAGCTCTTAAACACTTAGGCTGAAAAACCTAGTCGCTTTGAGCTTACGAGCTCTCTTAGACTGAATAGCCTGCCTTTTTCAAGCTTACGAGCTCTTAATCACTTAGGCTGAAATGCCTAGAAGCTCCAAGCTTACGAGCTCTCTTAGGCTGAAGAACCTGTCTTTTTTGAGCTTACGAGCTCTTAAATACTTAGGCTGAAAAGCCTAGTCGCTCTGAGCTTACGAGCTCTCTTAGGCTGAAGAGCCTGCCTTTTCTGAGCTTACGAGCTCTTAAAAGCTTAGGCTGAAAATTTCCTTTCTCAAAAAGAAAAAAACTCTTTTGATTTCCAAAGGAAAATTTGCATGACAATCCTCTTTCTTCTATTAAAAAATGTTGTCACGGAGTTATTGGTAGTAGCGCTTTAGGTGATCTGCATTCCATGAGTGTTGCAGGTTACGCCCCTCTTTTGTCTGTAGCTCGTAATTTTCAGGTCGGACTATTCTCTTCACGAGATAAGATCCTTCCCAGTTGGGACCGAGTTTGCCATGGGAGGGGTCCTTCCTAGCTGGGAGAAGCTTTTTCAGCACCAAGTCGCTTATCTTGAAACTCTTTCTTCTTACCTGTCTGTTGTAAAATCTGGTCATGTCCTTCTGGTAGGAGAATATCCGTTGTAGTGCTTCGTCCCTTTTTTCGTCGAGGAGGTCGAGGGTTATTAGTAAGGATCTCTCATTTTGCTCGGAATCAAATAGTTCGGCCCTTGCTGAAGGAATGCCGACCTCGACCAGAGCTATTGCTTCTGTCCTGTATGCTAAGCTGAAAGGTGTCTCGCCAATTGTTGTCCTCACAGTTGTTCGGTACGCCCACAGTACCACTGGGAGGTGATCTACCCATTGTGACTTTGAAGCTTCCAACCTAATTTTCAGCGCCAACTTAATCGTTCTAATGGTTACTTCGGCTTGTCCATTGGACTGCGGGTGCGCGGGAACTGAAAAATAGTTCTGGATCCCCAGTCCTTCGCAAAAGCCCGTGATGTAGGATTATCAAATTACTTCTCGTTGTCTGAGACGACTGCTTTAGGGACACCAAAACAGCATATGATGGATTTTCAAACGAAGTTTTTGATTTTCTACGCCATAATCTTGGCCAAAGGCTTTACTTCAGCCTATTTCATAAAGTAATCTATTGCGACCATGATGAATTTGCACTGTCTGACCCTGGTTGGCAGGGGGCCCAGGATGTCTAACCCCCATTGTTGAAAGGGCTAGGGGCTGACCACGGGGGTGAGTTGTTCTAGCAGACAGTGTGACAAAATTGCTATGAATATGACAAGTTTGACATTTTTTTACTATTTTCTTGGCATCCTTGGATATGGTTGGCCAAAAGTAGCCTTGCCGTAGCGCCTTATTCGCTAACGCCTGCTCCAATTTGGTTTTCGCACATCCCTTCGTGTATTTCTCTCAGGATGTAATTTGCTTCAAGCTCAAATACGCATCTCATTAGTGGAAACAAAAAACCTCTTTGGTACAAGTTACCTCTGACCAGCGTGAATCTTGCCGCCCTGGATCTCAGCTTCGCAGCTTCCTTTGGGTCTCCGGATAAAACTCCGTCTAGTAGGAATGATCTAATAGGGTCCATCCAAGAAGTCTTCCCTTCAACTGGGAGGGTCTGAATTTCTCCGTTTAGCACGATGTCGAGTCGTACGCTGGGCTGGGTCAACGTCTCGACGGGTGTTTGCCCAGGGAGGCCATGTTCGTCGGTGGTGGCCAGCTTGGCCAGGGCGCCAGCCCGACAATTATCTTCCTGGGAAACTTGAACCAGTTCAGCTAATACAAATTTTCTCAGGAGCTTCCGCACTTTGGTCATCTTCTCGTCTCTGGCAGTGTACTCTTCCTCGACTTGTCTTACCACCAGTTGCGAGTCACTGTAGATCATGATCTGCTGTGCTTCCATCGATAGAGCCAGGTTTAAGCCGGCTATGAGTGCTTCATATTCCGCCTCATTGTTGGACGCTTGAAAATTGAACCTCAAGGCATATTCTTGGTCGTAACCTTTTGGGGATGTAAGGATGAGGCCTGCTCCACATCCTTGGGTATTTGAGGCCCCATCTACATACAGCTTCCACGTCGATAAGCTATCGCAGTCTTCAATACTCTCTTCGGGTGGTGCCGTAAACACGGCCAGAAAGTCAATCAGGATTTGCCTTTGACCGCAGTTCTGGACTTGAACTTGATGTCAAATTCGCTAAGCTCCATTGCACATTTGACGAGCCTTCCCAAGGCCTTCGATTTATGCAAGACCTATCTCTTTGGTTGGTCCGTCAGGATCTCGATGGTGTGCGCCTGGAAGTACGGTCTTAGTCTTCGGGCTGCCATCAATAGAGCTAGTACGAGCTTTTCCATTTTCGGGTACTTCTCTTTGGTTCCTCGAAGGGCCTTGCTGTAGAAGCAGATCGACTGTTGGATTCTTTCTTTGTCTTTTACCAGGGCAGCGCTAACCGAGAATTTTGATACGGCCAGATAGAGGGTCAGGATGTCTCCTTCTTTAGGACTTACTAGCACAGGTGGGGAGGCCAGGTAAGCCTTGAGGGCTTGAAAGGCCTCGTCGCATTTCTCGTCCCACTGGAAGGCTGCTTTTAATACCTTAAAGAAAGGCTAGCATTTATCGTTGGATCGCGAGACGAAGCGGTTAAGCACCGCTATTCTTCTTATTAGGCGCTGCGTTTCCCTAGTGTTGGTAGGGGGTTTAATTTCGAGGACGACCTTAACTTTTTTGGGATTTACTTCGATGCCCCTGCTGTTAACTATAAACCCTAAAAACTTCCCTGCCCATACCCCAAAGGCGCATTTTACCGGGTTCAACTTCATTCTGTATTGGTGCATAATGTCAAAAGATTCCTCAAGGTGGTGGATATGGGATTTGGTCTTAAGTGATTTTACCAGCATATCATCTATGTAGACTTCCATGGTCAGACCGAGCTTTTCGTAGAACATTCTGTTGACTAGTCTCTAATAGGTAGCTCTGGCATTTTTTAAGCCGAAAGACATCACTTAGTAGCAATAGACCCCTTGTTCTGTGATGAACGATGTCTTCTCTTGGTCATTGGGGTCCATTTTGATTTGATTGTAGCCCAAAAATGCATCCATGAAGCTGAGGAGCTCGTGGTCAGCAGTTGCGTTGACAATCAGATCTATTCTAGGTAAGGGGAAACTATCCTTGGGGCATGCCCGGTTCAGGTCGGTAAAGTCGATACAAAGTCGTCATTTGCCCTTCACCTTTCTTACGAGCACGATATTGGCCAGCCAAGTCGGGTAATCAACCTCACTGATGGCCTTGGCCCGCAACAACTTAGCCACCTCCTCGTTAATGGCTTTTTGCCTTTCCGGCACGAAGGTTCTTCTCTTCTGCTTGATTCGTTTGTAGCTTGGATCAACACTTAAACGATGCACGATCACTACGGGGTCTATTTCCTCCATATCCTCTTGTTTCCAGGTGAAAGCATCAACATTTGCCTTTAGGAACGAGATAAGCTTCTCCTTGATGGACGGGAGTAAAATTGAACCTATGAACACCACGTGCCCTAGGTCTTCGTCCAACTGCACGGGCTCTAACTACTCGGCAGGGGTAAGCCTAGTATCTAATTCGTCTCTCATGTCCAGGTCCTCGAGTTGGACCGATTCCACCTCCTTTTGTTTCATTGACGCAACGTAGCATTCTTTGGCCAAGCGTTGGTTCCCCTGACCATGCCGATCCCATTCTCCGTGAAAAATTTCATCACCAAATGATATGCCGAAAGTATCGTTTTGATGGAGTTGAGAGATGACCTACCCAATAGGATATTATAGATGGATGAAGCGTCTACTACCAGGAAACGAGCGGTGGTCGTAGCTTGGCAGGGCTGTTCCCCGATGGTGAGGATGAGTTGGATGGATCCAACTGGCAGGACCTTTTTGCCCGAGAAACCTAGTAGGTGGGATTTCATGGGTTCGAGGTTCGACCTTTCTATGCCTAGTTGGTCGAAAGTCAACAGGAAAATGATATCAGCGAAGCTTCCATTGTCGACGAGTACTCGGTACACGATTTTGTTGGCGACGATCGCCTTTATGACCAAGGGGGTCGTCATGTGGCTGCTGGCATTCTCCGAGGTTCACTTCCGAGAACGAGATCTCCATTTCTCGACGAAGCACCTTTTCGTACGGTATGGATTTCAAGGTGATCTTCCGAACGTGCCTTCCGAGCATGTGCTCTACATGCTGAGCTGGATTTCCCTCCTCCGGCGAACCCACTAGAGATTACACAGATTTCGCCAAGGGCTTGTTGGTGCTGCTGAGGGGGTTCTGGGGTAGCTCGGTCTTCTCGGCCTTTATTATTCCGAGCTCTTCCATCTGCCGCCAAGTAGTGGTGCAGGTGTCCCCTCTGGATCAGGGATTCTATCTCTTTCTTGAGCTGTATGCAGTCGTTTGTCTCGTGGCTGGTGTCTTTGTGGTACTCACAGTACTTAGTGGCATCCCGCCTACTGGGGTCAGATTTCATTCGCGGTGGCCACCGGACGAACATCTCATTTTGGACCTCATGGAGGACCTGAGTGATCGAGGTGACAAGGGGTGGGAGTCGAGCTGGAGCATACCACGGCTGTAGCTCCTGTTGAAGAGGTCCTAGTTGGTCTTAGACATTTCCTCTTCTTTTAGGGGAAGGTTCTCTTCCTCTTCTTGGAGAGCACTCTCTTCTTGGGGCTATGGTCTCGCTTCTTCTTGTCCCCTTCCGGCGCTGCCGAACTTCCTTTCAAGCGAAGAGCTTTTTCGTCGTTGATGTACTTTTAACCTTTGCTAACACCTCGACCATAGTAGCCTGAGAGTTCTTAGCAATCGAGACGAGAAGGTCTTTGGATTGCACTCCGAGTCCCGACATGAAGTGGTTAATGCGAATTTGTCTTCCACGTTTTCCACCTTCAGGCATTCCTGGTTGAAACGTTGCATGTACTTTCTGAGGGACTCATTTGGTCCCTGTTTGACGCTCAGCAGGTGGTAGGACGGCTTTCTGTACCTCCTTACTCTGATGAAATGTGAGACGAACTGTATTGACAGTTCCCTAAAGGAGGAGATTGACGTCAGTTGTAACCTATTGAACCAAGCTATTATCGATCCCTTCAGGGTGATGGCAAAAGCTCGGCAACGAATCGGGTCGGGAAACCCCTAGAGTTCCATCTGATTCTTGTAGGAGTTTAACTGGTCTACTGGGTCTTTGGTCCCATCGAATGCTTCTACCGACGGCATCCGAAACTTCTGAGGGAGAAGGAAATGGAGGACCTCGGGTGTAAATGACGACTCGGTTTGCTGGACTAGGGCATCCAGGGTGTTGGGGGCTTTTCCTCTAACTACTTCTTTCACGTTGCCCAGCTCTCGCTAGAGTTCACGGATTCTCTGCTCCCATATGCGATCATCGATTTCGAACGAGGGATGAGGTCTGTCCTGTTGGAAGGTAGTTGTGGCTCGGCTATGGGCCTCGTCCTCATTTTATCCTTCGGAATGTCTCCTCCGATGGTTTTCTCTGGAGTGGCTATGCTCGTGGAGCTCTGTGATCCCATTTGGTGGAGCCTGGTGTCCTCAAAGGGGAACGTCATAACCTGCTGGCAGTGGAGGGGGCTCTTGTTAAGCTAGTGGGAATGGAGGGAGCTGGTGAGTTCGTATCCATTCCAACAGCTCCTGGTTTTGTTTCATAAGTTGCATTGTGGTTCGATGAAAAGTATCCATCCCCTCAAGAGGAGGAAGGTTCGTCGCTGTGAAGTGGTTTGCGGTGTCCACTTCTGAAATCGGGGGATTCTCTGGCAGGTTCTAGTGGGCTTGAGGATTGGTAGGAGCTATACTCATATTTCGAGTTGAAACCATCAAATAGAAATCAGATAAGGAAACGATGAAAAGCGTTCCCACAGACGGTGCCAACTGATGGTGCTCGAATTTTAGGGCCCAAGCCCGATTATGATGGGATGGCGTTAGAAAATGACTTTGCAGATCATGGATTTGTGATTAGTTAGACTAGGAATATAAGTGGTTCACCTTAGCTAGAGGACTAAGGCTACGTCCACTATCAACTCAGCTTCTTGCTCGCTGGATTTATATATTCATCGGTTGGCGAAATGTCTCTTGTAATTCGGGACTCACGGTCCATTTACAAAGGATAAGGGGTTAGGTATTATCTCTTAGTTTTCTGCATTCTTTGGCTTTCTAGTGCTCAATCATCTTCTTTTGGGGGGATTCAGTTCTCTCCTTGCCTGGGTTATCGTTATCTATTTATACCAGCTCCTCCTAGGGCCTCCAGCTGCCCTTTCTTCTGCTCCCTTCCTGCTACCACGATCATTGTTCATTCGGCGTCTCTGCTCATCCGGCGCTGCCGTTGCCATGATAGCTGGCGGCCTGGTGCTCCACTTTCTCTGAGATTGCAGTAGGTGTCAGGAGTGGTTCCCTAGGATCCTAGGATTTGCGGTCCTCTCTGGTGATCTAGAAATAGCTTGGGCCTGACTTTCCTTCTCCAAACCGCTCTATGGTTTGGACTGGCCCTAGACCGCTGGGTTATAGGCTTTTTGCCGATGCTAGATTCTCCTTCTCTGTTCCGAGCCTTTTGGGCTTGGCAGGCCTTTGGGCTATCAAACTCCTAGCCTTGAGTTTCGTCCATATCAAAAACTATTATATATAATCTATACATATATGTAATTATTTTTTTTATTTTAACACAAAAAAGCTAGAAAGTCACTTCAAACGGATTTTTTTTAACTTTTTCAGCATTTTAAAGAACACCCCAAACAATTTTGGGTGACTTTTTTAACTCTAATTTTTTTTTTTTGTTGCAAAACTTTTTAAACCACATTTTTTTACTTAAAAAAATCAACTCCAAATAGACCCAACGAATCGTATTGTGTGAGGATTTCCAAAGTGGATGTAAGAGTTGACAATGGTAAGTGGAGTCTGGCACTGCAAAAGTTCCTTTGTTATGACATTTTGAGTCACTTGCAAGTTCTTGGTAGGGGATCTAGAGGTCCCAGAGGTTGGGAAAGGAACAACTCAAACGTTAAAATTTCTTTTCAGGAAATGCTTCTTCTTCAATGTTGGGAATCCTTATCTATCTGATCATGTTGAGAGAATTCCTAGAGAAAGGTTTTTGTTGACATTGATGATTTTGACATGCATGTGTTAGTACTTCAAAAGCATCAAATGGTATTGCTCAATGGATTTCCTCAGCTGCCCTACATAAAGTAGGTAAGGTAAGCCTATTCATTCCATGCACCAGCCAAGGGGCCAAAGAGTAGTAGGCTGTCAAAGAATTTCCTTCCCCTTTCTCTAGTAATTATGTCATTTCTTTTCTTTTCCTTCTTAATGCGTTTTGGGAAGAGATGGTGCTATCGCATACTTTCTTATGCGTGTCGAATAACGCTCCTCTATTACTTTTAGAGTTGGTGTTTCCCAAAACAACATTATTATACACAAATAATATCATTTAGTGTATGAAACAACATTATTTTGGAGAATGACATGTGTTTTGTATTGCAGAGGATCTCCTGTCCTAACTAGTTCAGATAACGCTCAACTGCTATTCTTTGAGATAGTGTTTCCGAAAAAAACGTTATTCTCACACAAATAATGTCATTTAGGGTGCGAAAAACATCATTTTAGGTAATGGCATGCATGTTATATTGCAGAGGATGATGTCTTAGCTAGTTCAAATAACACTCTTCTGCTATTTTCTTAGAACGGTATTCCCCAAAACGATGTTATTTCACGCACAAATAAATATCATTTTGTGTGTGAAATAACCACACTTTGAAAAACGGCATGCGTGCTGCACTGCAGAAGGTCCTGCCCATCTTACTGTCTACGTTGGGTGTCCAATCCCCCTGTGGACCTCTATCCTATTTTACAGTATCTAATGCTTGGGGCCCATAAAATTAAAAAAATAAAAATAAAGACAACTTTGAGAAGAATCTTCGCTTTATATTATTGCAGATTTTTGTGACCAAAGCCTCCTCAAAATATATATGTATCAATCTGTAATTCAATAGGATTAATCTCAACTGTTATTGTATTTTATAAATCTGTAATTCAAATTACTTGTTATAATATTTGAGTCACTACTAAAACAAATTAGAGAAAAAAAATGAGGTTAAAAAAATTAAACATGGGAGCTATCATAAGTTTTGCAATCGTACCAAATTGGCCCTATTAAATTGCAACTCGATGTATTTAAAATACTGAAAAGTAAATTTTGTTACTAAAGTATTTTCTCTAATTTGAAGCTTGGTAATTTATTAGTCATGTCATGAGTGATTTATCTATCATGAATACTCTAATCTTGACGTGGATGATCTGTCTTTGAACGGACCGGGAAGAAAATTAGTCGAAGTATGCATAAACTGACCCGGATATCTCTGACAAAATTAAAAAAAAATTGTAGAGACTTACTAGCAAGGTAACTAATTAAATAAATGCATTCTGAATCACTGATCTTATTTTGGAAAAATTTCAGTTACATCATTTATAGTTTATCATAACTTCAAGAGTATTCCATTTATTTTTTGAATCTTCATTGGCACTTATGATATATTTTTTTAAAAAAATTTCATTTACACCCTTGCTAGATAGGCATATCTTCAATAAGACCCCCATCTGTTTTCTAATTTTCATTACGTATTAAAATTTGGACCGATTAAAATTCGGTTCAAGTTAATTAAAATTTAATTTTTAAGTATTAAAATATGAGTCAATTAAAAATTATATTTTTTTACTTATTAAAATTTTAGCTGATTAAAATTTTATTCGAGACTCAAATAAATTTAATCAACTTGCATTAAATTTTATCGATCGAATTTTAATACATAAAATAAATTTTAATTTACTCAATTTTAATCGAATTTTCAACTTGAATCGAATTTCAATAAATAAAAAAATATAAATTTTAATTGACTCAGAGAGAATTTTAATTCGGACTAACAGCTCAAATAGAGTTAAAATTGTCTTAAATTTTAATACATAAAAAAGTACTTTTAACAAGTTTAAATTTTAATAGGTAAAAAAAAATAATAATCAATTCGTATGCAGAGACTTTATGAAAAGAAAGTCTCACCTTTTAAGTTGTCCTTTCCCAGCCTCTTGGGACCATTAGATCCTCTATCTAACGTGTACGGAGAACAATAGTAAGATCGGAAAGTGACTCAAAATGGCACAAAACAAATAACTTTATGCAGTAACCGAATAACTTCTAGTTAAATTTTATGGTGTTTCATTGTTGAACTTAGTAATTTAAAAGGCTTAAGTTTAATCTTTTTTTATGTCTCTTCAAAGGCTAACGACCCTTATTCTTTTAAGAATATGTTCTGAATAACTCAATTCATAGTGACTAACGTTGAACTAAACAGAATAGTCAACACAAACCTGAATATCCCGTAATATTAAAAAAAAAAAAAAGAATAAGCTTCGCTTACCATTGTTAACTCTTTACATCCACTTCACACATTGATCCGCTAGAAAGTGACAATAAGGCCCCAGTTGATAATCTTTTTAGTTTTCAGCTTTTGTTTTCACTTTTTTTTGAAAACTACAAAAGATAATGCGTTTGATAACATTTTGATGTTGTTTTCATTTTTCACTATTTTGAAAACGTTTTCAGTTTAAAATAAGTTTTTGAATATGTATATATTTTAAAACAATAAAAATCAAAACCGGGGGAATGTTTAGGTGCAACATATTGAGATCTTGACAAAATGCGCTCTACCACCGTCACCTCCAGCCACTACCACTATGACAACCCTCCACCCACTATCACCACCCACCGTTGCTATTACTGTAGCCATTATCGCTCCCGCTCCTCCTCTTACTCCTACTGCCACCACCACCTATACCTCCACTGTTACTACCACTACCACTTACCACAAAAAAGGAGTACAATATATGCTTTGTATAAAATAGTAACTAACAAACAATTCGAGCTAAATATAAGTCAGATACACTTTTATATCACTTTGCTTAATAAATAATTCTAGTTAAATCTAATGATCATCCCAATCCAATTGGTGGAGTGGTGGTTTCTTTGTGGGTTGGATGCTTGTCTCTGTGTGCAAGAGAAAAGGGGAATGAAATGGGAGAAGAGGATGAGTGTTTAGCTATTTGGTTGATTTTATTCGAGTGAAGAATTAGTTTAAAAGTGTAATTATTTTGTTCAACAAGAAAAAGGGGCCCTGATGTTACCACTATGGACATTAAAAAATTAAAAAATTAATGTCTATAATTGAGCTTAAATTAATTAGATAAATTATATTGGGTTAGACCTAAATTCCATAACTTAAATAATACAAACCTAAATTTAATTAACAAGAATTGTTAAATTAAATTAAACTGAACCTAAATTCCATAACCCAAACAATACAAGCTCAAATGTAATTAGAGTAATACTATTTGAACTTAAAAATTTGATCTAATTTACTGACATAATGATGTGGCTTCGTAAGAATCATTGGATCAACACCAAATTTTAATGTTTAATGAGGTTTACAGTAAATCCAAAAGTTACAGTGAATTAGGACAGTAAATTATGTTAGTAAATTAGGTCCTAACAACATTGTTTATGTAATTAACCAGACTTGTTAAATTAAATTAAAATAAACTTACATTTCATAGGCCTAAACTAAACAAACTTTTAAAAGTAAATTGGTTGGGCTTAAACTAACTAAAAATCATAAATGAGTAGGCCACTCCTAAAGTCAACACCAAATCAAAGATCGAGAAACACGTTGATCTGGCCTTCGGCATCATCAAATCCACTGAGAATCAGAGGATAATGCATGTGAGAAACATGCCGAAAAGAGTCAACATCACTTTATTAAATTAAGTTAAATCATTCAACAATTATAATTTTGCATTACTTTTGTGTTATATTACACGAGAACTTTTGCCGTTACAAATTCTGGCACGCTCAATGGGACCCTCTCTTCCTCTCATCTCTCAAGTCAAAAAGCCAACAAGCTTGACAATAATGATAGCCAAAGACATTATGATTCTTTTCACCGACAAGCCAACAAACCTAGTCAAGGAGTCAATTCCAACAACCCGTGCCAGAACAAAGGCAAAAAAATCTCAACTTTTGCCACGAATGCAGTATCGCTCTAAGCAAAGCAAAATGAAGGCTCTTCCAAAAAAAGAGAGACAACATGTCCATTCTTCTATCGATCTAGAGGAAGAAATGAATGATTCTCTACCCCGACACACACTCTAACATGGGCTCGAGAATTGAATCTTACTCCGAGACTTCTCCTAAGCAAAAGTTAGGTGATTATTTCTCGGCCTCCGATACACCTATGCTTGTGATGGTGACAGAAATCACTTCATCTGAAGAACATCTTCAACAATTCACTACTACAATCGAAAAATTGACCAAAACTCTTGAAGTTAAAAATAGGCAGATCGTCGTAGTTATGAATCGGCTCGAATTGCAAGAACCTTCAAAAGAAAGCAGTCAAGAAACTCTAAATCCATCTAGTAATAAAACACCATAAAATCCTAAGTCTTTAGAAAATCAATAGAAGTAAGAGCAGTATGATCGAGCCGTGACGCAAAATGTCATGTGAGATTCTTTTCAGATTTCTATTGCTGCACTCTCTATCCAACAACTTTAACATATGATTGTTGATACCATTAGAGTCCAGTATGGAGGAGCTCCACAATTTTCGTTGGTATATGCCAAGCCATATACCAGACAATTTGATGAGATGCAAATGTCAATGTGCTACCAATCCCTGAAATTTTAATAATTCGATGGAAATGGCAACCTCAAACAACTTTTTCATTTATTTCATTGAAACATGCAATAATGTTGATACCTATGACGATCTGATGGTAAAATAATTTGTTCGTTCCCTCAAAGGTGCCACGTTCGACTGATACGCAGATCTTACAGCTGGGATTGTTAATAGTTTGGACCAACTTGAATGAGAGTTTCTCACTCGTTTCTACAACACCCGATGTATGGTAAGTCTTCCTAAACTTGCAGGGACAAAACAAAGAAAAGATAAATTCGTCATCGATTATATCGAGTGTTGGAGGAGTCTTGTTCTCAACTGCAAGGAATGCATTAGTGAATATTCTTCGATTGATATATGTGTCTAAGGGATGTATTAGATATTACTCTATAGCCTCTAGAAAACACATGCTCCATATTTTCGAAGAACTCGCAACACGAGCCCATGACTTAGAGATCCAAATCGTCAGATGATGGGACATTTTCAGATACTCCAAGATGACAACACGTGTCCTCGGCGTCAATGGATACTCGTCGATTAGATCACGACACGTGCACGTCGATTCATAATCCCCCTTCCCCCGAGGATACTATTCACAGGGATTAAGGATCCCCAGTATGTCATAGACCAACATGTATTTCTTGGTCAATTTTGGGTACATCGGCCCCTAGCGACGTTGGACCCTCGACACCGAGGTATATCCGTCTACAAAGTATTTCTGCTCCTGCAAGGCTATTGATTGGCAGATCACTAGCCTAGGCTAGGCTAGACTAGCCACCATGACCTCGTCTTACTCAAAAGGGGTCACGAGGTACAAGAAAGCAGAAGAAGGCTTAATCAAGGGAAAATGGGCACGTGGCGTATTGTGTCAGATCAGAGATAAAAAAAATTAGAATGCCCTTGCTGACACACGACTTGGAAAAGCAAGTATTTAATGCACCATTCCCTTGATGAGACAACATTTAATGCATAAGAGCCTGGAAGTGAAAGGTAATAAATGTCCTGAAGTCTGGGCATTTAATACACCCCCACCGAGGAAAGGTCATTAAACATTCGGTAGGCCGAGGAGAAAACATTAGTTGTTCGGGGTCTCGAGCAGTTAAGAATAAGAACATTACTTATAGAAAATTGGTGTGCACACTGCCCACCTCCAATGATTACCTACTAGCTACGCTGTCAGCAATGATGAGTTTTTGAGGTATAAATAGTCCTCATAAACACATAAAGGAGGTACGCAAAAAATCCTTTCTCAAGTATCATACAATGTTTTCTTCTTCTCATCTCTCAAGAAATTGACTTGATCGTCGGAGGGGATACGCCGAAAAATACTCCAATGCCCTTCTAACCTATTTTTCTTTGTTTCAGGAACCTCCCTTAGCCTTCCAGGATCACTCAGGCGACCCCTAAAAATAATTCGTCACCGCTTCATTGGCCACTTTTGGCCCTCACAACCTGTTCCAAGTAGCAAGATTGACCATTCAATTGACGGACTCGTGTTCACCACGGAAGAGATCTATTTTTGTGTTTATATTGTGCAGGATCGTGCATGCATAATCTGGCGCCTTCTGTGGGAAACGACTAGTTTTCCTGTTTCCATTTCTAGAAAGAACAGTGACCATGGTGAATACTCGACAGAAAGGAAAAGGTCCCCAGCAAAGAAGTCTCGAGTTACAAGCTCCTTATCATGACGGGGGGAGGGATCACGCTGGTGACAACAGGAACGTTTCTATTTAGTTAAGGGAGCATACTCCTCTAACCAGTATGGGCATTGGGTCAGGAGAATCCGCCCCCTTGGCTCGTCAACTAGCAGAAGTGATCAAAGAAAAATTTGGGGATCGACTACGACAGTTAGAAAAAGATAATGTGAATGTCCTAAGTCGGCTCAACAAATTTGTAGCCCCCGGTGATGGATCAAGAGACTCATTCTGTTCCCGCGAATGCTCCGTCCGAGAAGCAGAAACCAAGGACCTGAGAAATCACTTGAACAACAAGCTGAGAGTTCCAGGGTACCAAAGTGCCTAAGAGCCAATGAGCACCCCCTCGATGGTCACTCCAGGAAGGCAAGGCCTTTGGATTGGGACGACCTCCGGCGAAGCCTATCAAGGCGCGGGAAGGGGGACGAGTCCGAGGAGGATTCAACCCTTTCCACACGACGCCCGGAGAAGGGGAACCCCATCAACTACCTTAGAAACCTCAGAGGACATCCTCCTGTGGTGGAGACTAACCTCAGAGCTCTACTAGAATCCAGAAGAAGGTGCAAGGCCGTCTAGGATGACATAGAAGACGAGGCAACGCAATCCCCTTTTACTAGGGATATCCGAGAAATGGAGGTACCAAAGAAGTTCGTCATGCCAAGGTTCAAAACTTCTTATGGGAGATCTGATCCTAAAGCTCACCTCAGGCAATACAAGCAAATGATGTCCCTCTATCACTCATACCAACGGCTCCTCTGCTGAGTGTTCTCCATGATTTTAGGAGATTTCGCTATGAAATGGTTCGAGACTCTTCCTCCTAACAACATTGGGTTATGGAAGGAGTTGACGAGATAATTTTTAGCCTGATTCATTACAGGGAGTAAACGGCCCAAAGATATTGGTTCATTACTGACCCTCAGGCGGAGGGAAACAGAAACCCTTCGCCAATACGCCATCAGGTACTGGGAGGAGGTCAATGAGATAGAGGGGTGTTCGGAAGTCATGGCAGCCGCATCCTTTAGGCTCGGCCTGGCAAGGGACACAGACCTGTACCGATCCTTGACTAAGAAGACTCCCTCAGATATGGGTGAATTAATGGCCCAGATAAATAAATACTCCAAGATTGAAGATGAAATAGGGGGTGGCAAAGGCAAAACTTTCGCCTCTAGGAGAAAAGAGAAGGAAAGGGAGGACACCTCCCGAAAGGGGCTGGTCCCCCCCTCCCCCCAAAAAAAAAGGCCGTTTAAAGGTGTTCACACTGTGTTCAAAGAACCCATCTACAAGTTATTTTATAAAATCAGGCATGAGCCATTCTTCAAGTGGCCACCTAGGATGCAGAGTGATCCTTCCACCCGTGATCAAAAATTCAGGTGCTCCTATCACCGGGATTTCGGCCATCGCACCGAAGATTACAGAGTGTACAAATCTTTCTTGGAAAGGCTAGTCCAAGACGGTTACTTGAAGGAGTACATTGAATCCAAGTCGGAGGAGGGACATGCCTCTGCCCTGACCGTGGCGCAAGATAACGTCATAGACGTAATCCATGTGTGTCCACAGAACGCCCGACGTCCAAGGAGCTTGAGTCTGACCTCAAGAGGGTAGCCCTTATGAGAAGGATTGTCGAGGGCGATGAGGGCCCGCCTAGCAAGAGGGCCAGGACTGGCGAGCCGAGTATCACGTTCTTCAACGCGGACTTGGCGACGCGTGGTGACTCCCCATAACGATGCCCTAATCATAACTCTGAAAATAGACAAGTTCGATGTCAAGAAGGTGTTGGTAGATTCCGAGAGTTCCTCAGAGGTGATGTACTCTGAAACCTTAAAGCGGATGGGCTTTAGCCTCGAGGACCTCACTAAGGTCAGGACCCCCCTCGTCAGATTTAACGGCTCATTTGCCCTGTCCATAGGCAAAATTACGTTGTTAGTCGTCCGGGTCCCTTCACCATCAACACTGAGTTTGTCGTAATTGATACGGACTCTCCTTACAATGTGATCATGGGACGAGCTTGGTTGCATGCGCAGGGGGCGGTGCACTCCACTTACCACCAGAAGTTGAAGTTTGCTACATCAGAGGGAATAATGGAGATCCGGGGGGGACTAGGTGTCTGCAAAAAACTATTTTTACTAGACCGTGAGGGCGGGGGTCTTCACCCAAGAGAAGAGACGCACCTAGAGAAAATCTTAGAGAAAATAGTAATCACAGTCCGGGTGTCCGGGAGTGGATGACCCCCGACTGACCTGATGGACCGATTGATGGAGGATCTCCAGAAGGTGTTCTTAGTAGACGGTGAAGAGGAGAGATAATTTCTGATTGGCTCCGCAATCCCACAGCCGAACAGGAGGAAATGACTGACTTTTTAAGGCAAAATACAGACGTGTTCGCTTGGAACGCAATGAAAAATGAAAGGGATGGACCCTGAAGTAATCACGCATAAGCTACATGTGGACCCGGCAAGCAAGCCAGTAAAGCAGAAGTCACGACACATGGTGCCAGATCATGCCCGGGAGGTAAACGAGGAAGTCAATAAACTCTTGGAGGCCAATACTAACAGGAGGTGCAGTTCCCAGAATGGTTATCACATGGTCTGTGCGAAGAAAAAAGGGGGGAAATGGCGT
>CAUOFW020006750.1:0-23079 GCA_963454935.2 Ilex paraguariensis | reverse complement strand
ATTGCTTATAGCTTTCTTTAAGTTATTTTGCTTTCTTTTATTGTATTCTTGCTTCCTTTTAATTTATTGCTTTCTTTTACTTTAAGTATTGCTTTCTTTTATTGTGTTATTGCTTTCTTTTACTTCCATTGCTTGAGCTTCCTTCTTCCCTTAGAGGAGTGAAACTCTTCCACTTTTCTAGAGGTTTACCAAAGCCGTGAAGGGTGGAACTTGATTCACTCATTATTTGTCGAAGATCAGTTCTTGTGTAAAATGTGTTACCTTGTAACTCCTTACTTGGAGGGATGAACATCATCACTTTTCTAGTTTTAAACAAAGCCATGAAGAGTGAGTAGTTTCTCATCCAATCTTTAGTAAGAGGTGGTTATCCGGAAGTTAAATTTATGCAATTCGTTTATGCTTAGCTTTAGTCTTTATTTTTTCATAATGTCTTCTCATCATATTGTTGTCTTTATTTTAAGCATGAATAGCTAAATCTCTTAGTTGGAAAAACCAAGAGGAACCTCCACTTGGGTATACCATTTCAACTCATTCTCCTCCTCTCTTTCAGAGTTCAATGGTTCGGTTTGATTGGGTTGAGGGTGGATAACTTGGTGAGTCTTTGATATTCCGTAGGCGTAGTCACGGTTTATGCTTAGATACTCACCAATCTTACCCCTAGCTTCCCACGAATCAATCGTTCATTCATGCTCTATTGGAGGAGGGTTTCGAGTTGAGACGGTATTCCTATTGGAGTGACCTCTTGGATTTGCCAACATTTGTTTCTCATTTTACTAGCATCAAAACAACTTCACCAAACAACTTCCAACAATCAAAGATTTTGCATTTTCTTTCTCCCAAAATCACTTTCCCCTCGGTTTACTTCCATCCCCGTGGAAACGACCTTGGAATACCACCAAGTAAAACACGATCCACGAAAGTCTCCTTGCGCTTGGGGAGCACTTTTGTTCACACATACTCACATTTGAAATCCCATTTATCCACCATTCTGTTGCCCTTTCTTTTGACATCATCCTTAGGAGAGTGACACTCCCCTTTATTCATATACTATACATGCTAAAAGGTGATGTTTATAGGTTAGGAAACAACAAGGAAATTTGTCAAGCATTTTTGGCGCTGTTGCCGGGGAAGTCAAGTGTCAAACCAAGAAGGTGATTTTAGAACGACAGAGGTAAGTCCCATGATCTTCATCATGGGCTGAGGTACGTTGTTCAATGTACATAATCTTATTTGTGTATAACTTTGTTTGTATATATTTTGTTTTATGTGGAGGCGAAACGGCCGAAACCGACTTGCTAGATAAAATTTGGCCCCTACCATGAATATTGACCAAGAACAACCCGAGGATGCGGGTGACAATTTTGACAATATAGGTGCAAATCCAAATGTCCAAAGGGGAGCAAATCCAAATGTCCAAAGGGGTGGGGGACCACAAGAACTCCAAATACCCAATCCGAGAATAAATTTTCCCCCTCCCGTGAATGAGGGGAATAATTTCAAATGGATCGCCCGGTGAGGTCAATGAGGGATTTCCTACGACCAACACGAAGCACCACACCATCATGCATCCTCCTTCCGGTCCAAGCTCATCTTTTCATAGTTAAGCCAGGGATGTTGCAACTAATTCCCACGTTCAACGGATTTGAAACTCCGAGCCCCTATTCACACATAAGGGATTTTGAGGAAATGGTTGCAACCTTCCTCCCCAATCATGGGATGGAAGAGATAGCTAGAATAAAATTATTTCTCTTTTCCTTGAAAGACAAGGCAAAAACGTGGCTTATTTCCTTAAGGCCTCGAACCATCACATCGTGGAGCCAAATGGTTTTTGAGTTTTTGAACAAATTCTTTCCGGTGCATAAAACCACTGCCCTAAAAAAGCAAATTCAAAACTTTTCGGAAAGGCCCAATGAGCAATTCTATCAATGTTGGGAGAGGTACAAGGAATTGCTACAATCCCTTCCACATCATGGCTTTGAACCATGGCAATTGGTGACTTTCTTTTATGAACGAATCACACCGGGTCATCGACAGTTCATTGACATGATGTGTAATGGGGAGTTTTTGAACAAACACCCTGATGAGGCCTTAGATTACTTTGATACATTGACACAAAATGCACAATCATGGGACATTACAGATCCCACCAATGTACCAAGGTCTTCTCCTCAAAAGACTGGCCAAACTCAAGGGGGAGGGATTTATGATTTGAGAGACCGAAAGACTTGTTTTCAAAAATTGCTAAATTGTCAAGGAAAGTTGAGAGTCTTGAAGTCAATAAGAGACACGAGGTGTCTAATGTGTCACGAACCGAGGAGGGTTGTTCAATTTACGAATGTATGGAGCATTCCCTATCGGATTGCCCAAACATTCCGACCCTTAAAGAAGCGTACCATGAACAAGTCCATGCATTCAACCAAACGAGGCAATCATTTTCTCCCAATTCAAATTCCATCATGTGCTAAGATTTTGAAGGACTTACGCACGATGAAGAGAAAACTAAATGTCCACAAGAAAGCATTCCTCACCGAGCAAGTGAGCTCAATTTTGAGGACTAACACTCCTCCCAAATTCAAAGACCCAAGTTGTCAACCATAGCCATCACCATCAGAAATTATCGAGTGGAGCAAGCACTCCTCGATTTAGGGGCAAGTGTGAATCTTCTTCCCTACTCGGTGTACCAACAGTTGCAGCTTGAGGAGTTGAAGCCCACCTCAATCACACTTCAATTGGCAGATCGTAGTATCCTTACGCTAAGGGGAGTAGTTGAGGATGTCTTAGTTCAAATTGATAAATTTTACTTCCCTGTCGATTTCATTGTGCTTGATACACATCTTGTTGCAAACCTTAGCTCCCAAATTCCTGTAATACTTGGAAGACCCTTCCTTGCTACATCTAATGTCGTGATAAATTGCAGGAACGGTCTAATGAAGTTGGCATTTGGGAATATGACAATGGAGCACAATGTATTCAACTTGGCAAAGCAATCGGGTGATGATGATGAAGTAAGTGAGGTCAATAGAATCGACACTTTGGTTTAGGAGCACTTGGAGCTAGAGAGGATATTGAAATTTAAGGAAGAAGGAATTGTGGATCTTGAGAATTATGATGAGCAAGAGGAGGTAGAAGATTTGAAAGGGATGGAAAGGTGGATCCCTACATTCGAAGAGTTACCCCATCGAGAAAAGAAAATTTTTTCGTCGAATGAACAAAAGCCCAACTTGGAGTTGAAGCCCTTGCCCACCCATTTGAAGTACGCCTATCTTGGGGAAGGTGAAATATTTCCGGTGGTCATTAGCTCTACATTAAACATGGAACAAGAAAAAGAACTCTTGGAGGTGTTGAGAAAACATAAAGGAGCAATTGGGTGGACCATTGCGGATATCAAGGGGATAAGCCCTCTCATTTGCACCCACCGCATATATCTTGAGGAGGATTCCAAACCTTCCCGACAACCACAAAGGCGGTTGAATCCCATCATGAAGGAGGTGGTAAGGGATGAGGTTCTAAAACTACTTGATGTGGGGATCATTTTTCCAATTGCCGATAGTAAGTGGGTTAGCCCCACGCAAGTAGTACCTAAGAAATTCGGAGTTACGGTGGTTGAGAATGATGAGAATGAGCTTATTCCTACAAGAGTAATCACCGGATGGAGGGTGTGCATTGATTACCGAAAGTTGAACGCTTGCACAAGGAAAGACCACTTTCCATTGCCATTCCTCGATCAAGTTCTAGAACGAGTAGCGGGGCATCTATTCTACTATTTTTTAGATGGATACTCCGGCTACAATCAGATTGAGATTGCTTTGGAGGATCAAGAGAAGACCACTTTCACATGCCCCTATGGTACCTTTGCCTACCGCCGCATGCCATTTGGACTGTGCAATGCTCTAGGGACTTTCCAACGCTGTATGATGGGAATTTTCAGTGACATGGTGGAAAAGATAGTGGAGGTCTTTATGGATGACTTTTCGGTGTTTGGGGATTCATTCGAGGGATGTTTGGCAAACTTGGAGAAAGTTCTAACAAGATGTGAGGAGAAGAATCTAGTCTTGAATTGGGAAAAGTGTCACTTTATGGTGACGGAAGGAATTGTGCTTGGCCATATAGTTTCGGCAAGGGGTATTGAAGTCGATAAATCCAAGGTGGAGGCCATCTCCAACCTCCCTACGCCAAGAGCCATCAAAGGCATCCGGTCATTTTTGGGCCATGCAGGTTTTTATCGTCGATTCATAAAGAATTTCAGTGCATTGGCCCGACCCTTGACCAACCTGCTGTCTAAGGAGGTCCCATTTGAGTGGTCGGATGATTGTGAGGCATCCTTTAAAAAACTTAAAAGCATGCTAGTCACACCTCCGATCATGCGACCACCCAATTG
Source organism: Ilex paraguariensis (assembly GCA_963454935.2). Taxonomy (NCBI): domain Eukaryota; kingdom Viridiplantae; phylum Streptophyta; class Magnoliopsida; order Aquifoliales; family Aquifoliaceae; genus Ilex; species Ilex paraguariensis. The sequence continues at coordinate 18,701 of CAUOFW020006750.1, read as the reverse complement.
GGATCTACCTTTTGAGCTCATGTGCGACGCAAGTGATTACGCGGTCGGCGCAGTGCTCGGTCAAAGGGAGGAAAATAGACCATATGTGATACACTATGCTAGCAAAACACTTAATGAGGCTCAGATGAATTACACTACCACTGAAAAAGAATTGCTAGCAGTAGTGTTTGCCTTAGATAAATTTCGTGCTTACATCATTGGTTCGCCTATTGTTGTCTTTACTGATCACTCTGCTTTAAAGTATTTGTTGTCTAAGCAAGATGCAAAACCGAGACTCATTAGGTGGATACTCCTCCTACAAGAATTCGACTTGACGATCAAGGACAAGAAAGGAGTTGAGAACGTGGTGGCGGATCATTTATCCCCGCTTGTGGTGCAAGAGGCCGATGAGCACATTCCTATCCCTGACTTTTTTCCTGATGAGCATTTGCTGTCAATTCACTCTGTATGTCCTTGGTATGCTGATATATGTAACTATCTTGCAACAGGACAGACACCACCGCAATGGAGCCCAGAAGATCGAAGACGATTTATGGCAGATGTGAAGTACTTCTACTTCGACAACCCGTATTTGTTCAAGTATTGCCCCGACCAAATCATGAGGAGATGCGTACCTGAAAATGAACAGCGGGACGTCCTTGCATTTTGCCATTCACAAGCTTGCGGTGGACATTTCTCAGCGAAAAAGACTTCGGCCAAAATTCTTCAATCAGGTTTTTACTGGCCCTCTCTTATCAAAGATTGTGTTTCATTTTGTAAGGGATGCGACAAATGCCAACGGTTGGGTAGTGTGACCCAAAGAAACATGATGCCCCTTTCACCAATACTTGTCATAGAAATATTCGACTGTTGGGGCATCGACTTCATGGGTCCTTTCCCTATGTCATTTGGTTATTTGTACATCCTCCTGGCAGTGGACTATGTGTCCAAATGGGTGGAGGCTATCCCGACCAAGACTAATGACCACCGAGTCGTAGTCAAGTTTCTCAAGGAGAACATCTTTTCGAGGTTTGGGATGCCTCGTTCAATAATAAGTGATGGTGGATCACATTTCTGTAATAGGCCATTTGCATCTCTAATGTTCAAATATGGCGTCACTCACAAAGTATCCACTGCCTATCACCCACAAACAAATGGCCAAGCCGAGCTAGCCAATAGGGAGATCAAGAACATTCTAGAAAAAATGGTTAACCCAAACAGGAAGGATTGGTCCGATAGATTGACCGATGCCCTCTGGGCATACCGCACTGCCTTTAAAACTATTTTGGGCATGTCTCCCTACCGGCTTGTCTATGGAAAGGCTTGCCACCTGCCAGTCGAAATGGAACACAAGGCCTATTGGGCCATTAAGACTTTAAATTTTAATTTGAGAATGGTCGGTGATCATAGGAAGTTAGAGCTGAATGAGTTGGAAGAGATTCGACGAGATGCGTATGAGAGCTCCAAAATCTCAAAAGAAAAGGCCAAAATCTTTCATGATAACTCCATTGTGAGGAAATCATTTGAGCCCGGGCAAAAAGTACTCTTATACAATTCTCGCCTCTCCATTTTCCAAGGCAAACTCCGATCCCGTTGGGATGGCCCCTATCTTGTCAAGGTGGCCTACCCCAACGGAGCTGTGGATGTTCAAAACTCCGAAAATGGCCAGACATTCAAGGTCAATGGCCAAAGACTTAAGCCATTTTTTGGGGGCTTTAAGAACAAGTGGTGGAGGAGAATTTGATGGATCCGGTATACCCGGAAGTTGTGAAGGAATAATTAGTTTTTCTTTTTTCTGCTTTTTAATGTACAAGTTTTTATTTACTTACTTTATTTTTTTTATTCCATGTTAATTATGTTCTTTTGTTGTATAGTTTTGTTTTTCTTAGTCGCAGATATTGGTGTTTTTGTCAAAGCTCAAGTGCGAGGTGTTCTCTAACCCTTCTTATCTTTTTACTGTCCATCATTGAATATCATATTTGTTTTAGAACACTGCATGAATCAAGTTGGGGGGGGGGGGTGAGGTTGCACTATTTGCATATTACACCAATGTTTGTGGGAATATTCGCGTCTGTCGACACTAAAAAAAAAAGGTGGAAATATTCCGCCCAGATATGCGGCTGCCGACACTCAAAAAATAAAAAAAAATAAAAAAATGGGATGCCTTTATAAGGCTTTCAAATTTTTTTTCTCCCATCCACCGGTGATTGGTCTCCCCTTCTCTTTTCTTCTTCTTCTTCTTCTTCGTCGTTCTCTTTGTTTTCTGTAAAAACAAACCACCCCTGCAAATCCATGACCATATACGCCGACGACCCAGTCCTTTGTTTAATAATTTTCCTTATATGTTTGTATTTGTTCATGGGTGCTCTTTTTCTGCTCACACTTAGGGTGAGGGGTTTCCAGCCTAACCCAAATCTCCCTCGAGTGGGTTAATTGTTGTGTTTTGTTTGTTGGTTTCGGCAGCTAAACAGATCTTTACACCCACCGCTTTTCCCTCTTTCTTCGTCTTCTTCTTCTTTCTATTGTGCTATTCTCTATAACACGACCCAACTCCCAACAATCCCATGACCATATTCCCCGAAGACCCAGTCGTTTGTCTCATGCTCGGCATTTGTTTACTCTATTTGTACATGACTCTTCTTCTTCTGTCTGCATTTAAAATCAAGGGTTTTCGTCCTAGCGAAAACCCAGATCTGCGTAGAGAAGATTAATTTGTGTATTTTCTTTGTAGGTTTCGACAGTTGAACAGATCTCTACCCTACAACTTGATCTCCAAACTCTACACACTGGTAAATTCGAAACATTGGGGACAATGTTCGGTTTAGGTTGGGGGTGTGATCTACGATTCCAGTTTGTTATAGTTTCGTATTTTAAAAAAAAAAAAAGATTGTTCTGGATTGCGTATTTTTACAGCATTTTTGCTTATATTTCATGATCACATCAAATGCAACGTCAATCGTCTTTGTGACTGGCAGACGTTAAAGAACCAGATAGTGAGTCTTAAAGCATAGAAAGCATGGATGTTAAAATTTTTTGGTTTAGTTTGGGAGTCTTGCGCACATTTCATCTGATGTGCATGCTGTGATCATGAGAAAAGCAAGAGTAGTCAGAAAAATTGAAATCCGAGAAGCACAAGCAAAACCATTGTGTGGCAGAAGTACTTTTGCTAAACGTCGTCGTGCCAAACGGCTGGGTGCTTGTAAACAATGTGGCAGGTGTTTTCACATGAAAAAATACAATCAGTGTTCTGAACCAATTTCGGGTCGTGCAATCGATCGATTAAACTGGATAGTGTATGGGCAGAGTAAGGATTTTCCTGAGACGCCATCTTATACCAGTCCGGGACTTACATGTTATGTGCGACAAGAAGTGGAAAGGGTCACTAATAATGACATAGGCACAAGCGACGACTCGGATTAAATTTTAACTAATAATGACAAAGCTGTGGAAAAATGTGTTTTGGGGATGAAGGTTAATGGTCCGAAATTTTTTTTTTTTTGTAAATATTTGTTTATGTACAAAGTCTTTTTGTTGAAATAAAGATGTGGGTCGAGTAAGGATTGTCCTAAAATGCCAACTTGTAGCGTGGGTAGGGACCTATCCTGAGACACTATAGTTTTCCAAGTTCAATATGTGCATTTAGTCTTTTTGTAAATTTTCATAGATAAATGTGTATGTAAATAGTTTTGATTTTTATTCGAGTGAAAAAAAAAACCGCATTTCCTTGAAAAATGATATTTTTTCTATGCTTAAATATCAAATGTACATTGGTATTTGTTAATCTTAAGGTACATAATGACCAGACTCAAAAATAGAATTATAATATAACTGACATTCTTTGAAAACCTGACATAACCAGTAAAGATAACGAAGAATATCATGGTAAGTTTTGAGCCTTACGATGCTTTCTGAGAGACAATCAACATTTACTCAAGTAAGTTCTTTCACTTTCAATTGTTGAATAATCTCATTAAACTTGTTTTGATTAAATGCAACTAAAGTAATCTATTGACATATCCTACAGGGAACCTTTGCATGCGACACAGACACATACTTGAGAAAGGATTTTAGGCTATCTTTGAGTTGATTTTGAACCTTAGCCATTGCTTCTACAAAATTATATCTCTAGTTAGCCATGTTTGAGCCTTCAATGAATGATGATTTTTTTCTCGAAAAACCCATATGATAACCGAGCCACAAAAAAAAAAAAATACACTTAACATACCTTGCTATCCAATTTTTTCTTGCACCCTCTTATAATACGGTATGACATAGAAAGGCAAGAAAAACAGAAAAGAAGATGGTGATTACTGTTCAATGAAGAATCGAAAAAAAAAATGAAAGAAAGAAATATCATTTCTAGGCAAAAGACTGAAAAACAAGAAAGAGGTGTGCTACATTAAAAAAGGGGATAGCTTTTGAATACCATTGACGTCATTTCATTAGCCACTAACCTCTGGCCACATTACAACCTATAGAAAGTCCTAATTGATCTCAAGTCTAATGCATGTGTGTGTTGTCAACCAAAAACTGGGGTATGTTAAATAGTATTTCTTTAATTGCATTGATATTCTTCCATGAGATTATGCCAAGAACATGATTATCCTACTTTCTTAAGACTTTCACTCCCTTTCTAACTGTGCATGTGATTCTTCGATTGACCATCCTCTGATCATATGCCCTTTGAGAGACAAGTCACTATAATCGGAGTGAATTTTTTGCTGAGAGCATTCTAAGAGAGATTTGAGAAATCAAAGCTATCCATGGAAGGTGATAAAGTAGAATATTTGTTATATAACAATTCTTGCTACTAGAATGATCATTCCTACTACACAAAAAATTCTAAATACCAATGTAACAAGTGTTTATTTTTGTATAGAGTACGTACCAATGACAGAGAAGTGTTTGGGAAACAATTCAAAATTAAGAGATGTGTGCCTCAATGATTCTGTTGCTAGCTCATTTTGACAAGAAATCTTACATATACACATCTTTTAATTGGAGTTTGTAGGTAGCTTCACTGAAAACCTTCATGAGACAAAACTCGTTCACTAGGGATCACCTAGGGGTTTAACGGCTTATTGCATATGCTAAATGCAATCGTGTTATCTACGAAAGTGATTTAATTTTGTTATATTGTTTATTACTAGGGACTAGTAATATTTAGGTTGGGGGTGTGATTAACCCTAATTAAGGCATAATTTAATAGGTAAATTGTGTTAGTTGAATAAAGTTAAACTAGTCAAAATAAATCAAATTAGAATTAGTGTGTGAATAAAGGATAATGCATTAATTATTGTTCTTTTCAGAATTTTGTGCGTCAAAGCTACAAACTACTGGGGTGCCAGTTATCAAAGCTCAAAACAAAGGGGGATCAAAAAATTCAAGGCCACCTAACAAGATTTTCAAGTCCACCTAACAAGATTTTCAAGTCCACCTAATAAGACTTTTCAAGTCCACCTAACAAGATTCAAGGCTATCTAACAAGACTTTTCAAGTCCACCTAACAAGATTCAAGGCCACCTAACAAGACTTTCACCCTCCCTTGTTGCCTATAAATACCACCCCTTAGGACTTGTAAAACATTCATCTTTTTGTAGTGGAAAACCCTCCAAAAGTATTATTGCTTTCCTTATTGCTTATAGCTTTCTTTAAGTATTACTTTCTTTTATTGTATTCTTGCTTCCTTTTAATTTATTGCTTTCTTTTATTGTGTTATTGCTTTCTTTTACTTCCATTGCTTGAGCTTCCTTCTTCCCTTAGAGGAATGAAACTCTTCCACTTTTCTAGAGCTTTACCAATCACTTTGCATTACCATCTTGGTAAGGCAAACGTGGTGGCTGATGCACTTAGTCGAAGGTCACGAAGAGTTTTGGCTAGTGTAGCTTCCCTAGAGTGGCAGATGCTCGAGACTGTGGGACAGTTCGGGCTATGTTATATGGGTCAGGCTTAGGGTACTTTGGGGAGTTTGGTGGCTACGCTGTCTCTACTGAGCAGGGTGATTGAGTCCCAGAATCAGGACACGGAGCTATTGTCCATCCGGGACCATGTATAGACAGGTATAGGTGACGAGGGCTATGCTATTCACTTAGATGGTAGTCTTCAGTATCGAGGAAGGGTTGTGGTTCCTCAGTTGACAGATCTAAGAGAAGAGATTCTTAGAGGGTTCCATTGTTCCCGTTTTACTGTGCATCCAAGTGGCACGAAGATGTATCATGATCTTCGTCGCCAATATTATTGGAGCGGGATGAAGAAAGATGTTGAAAATTTTGTTAGCCGATGTCTCACGTGTCAGCAGGTTAAGGCTGAGCACCAGAGATCAGCGGGATTACTCCAACCTTTGGAGGTAGCTGAATGGAAGTGGAAACATGTTACGATGAATTTTGTGACTCACTTGCCATGGACATCACGGGGTCATGATGCGGTGTGGGTGGTAGTGGACTGACTTACTAAGTCGGCACACTTTTTAGCGGTGCAGATGACCTTCACACTGGAGGAATTCTGCGGGTTGTATATACAGGAGATTGTCCGGCTGCATGGAGTGCCCGTATCTATTGTATCGGACCGAGATCCCAGGTTTACGGCTCATTTTTGGGAGAGTTTTTAGCAAGCCATGGGGACACAGTTAATGGTGAGCACTGCATTTTATCCCCAGACGGACGGTCAGTCTGAGAGGACTATCCAGACTTTAGAGGACATGCTACGGACATGCGTACTAGATCTCAAGGGTAGCTGGAAAGATCACTTACCCTTGGTGGAGTTCGCATACAATAACAGTTACCAGGCTATCATACAGATGACACCCTATGAGGCATTATATGGGAGGTCATGCCATTCTCCGGTTTGTTGGACGGAGGTGGGAGAGAGATCATCTCTGGGTTCGGATTTGGTCAGGGACACCTCTGAGAAGGTGGACTTGATACGGAAGCGTCTTCTCATGGCTTAGAGCCGACAGAATTGCTACGCCGACAGACAATGGCGACCATTGGAGTTTGAAGTGGGAGATCATGTCTTCTTGAAGGTGATGCCTAGGAGAGGAGTGGTTAGGTTTGGTAAGCGGGGAAAGCTGTCGCCGAGGTATATCAGGCCCTTCGAGGTACTCGAGAGGGTGGGTGTAGTGGCTTGCCGGTTGGCGTTACCACCAAATTTATCAGGTGTCCATGCGGTTTTTCATGTCTCTATGCTCTGAAAATACACCCCGAATTCGAATCATGTGGTGGATTGGGGAGAGCTTGTTGTTGATGCTGATGGGACCTTTGAGGAGGGACCGATCCGCATTATGGATAGCCAGGAACAGGTTTTATGAGGCAAGACCGTGCGGCTAGTGAAGGTACTGTTGCAACATCGAGGAGTGAAGGAGGCGACATGGGAGCGCGAGGACACTATCCGTACCAATTACCCTTTCTTGTTCGAGGATGGAGGTACATTCTTATGGTCATTTAGCATTATTTGACTGTTGCATATGAATGTGATTGTATGTGCATGTGTGTGTGAATTTTGGGGACGAAATTCTTTTAAGGGGGGAAGAATGTGAAACCTGGAAAAAATTTGAACTTTTTATGAAAAAATGGTAAAATGGTAATTTATCATTATAGTGCGAGTTGAAAACTGATATTTTTCTAAATCTCGGATGATGAAACGGATCTCACAATTGGATTCGTCCTGCGAAATCTAGTTACCAAGACAAATTTCGTCAAATTTCGTCAAATTTCGAGATAGTCGAATTTTTTACGTTTTTCGAGGTGACGGGTGTCTGGTGACCCCTAAAAATGAATTTTTTATAAAAAATTTGAAATTTAGAAAATATTTTAAATAAAATTAGTATAAAATATTTTAAACTTAAATCGGTACAAAATTTAATCATTTTAGAGCGAAAAACGGACCCGAACAAAGGATGACACTTAGCGCAACGAGGGCCAAGTCTTTAAAAGTATAAAAGGGGCATAATATCTGAAAAAAATCAGATTTTCTTCCCCAAGAGGCTGGCTGGTTTAGGCTTGAGAAGAGAGAAAGAGAGAAAGTGTGTTTTTCCAAGTTTTCTTCTGATGATTTCTCAAGATCCGTCGGTCGGAATCCATCAGACCAAGAATTAAAGTTGATCTACGTGACGAGGGCTACGCGTGCGTACTAAAAACGAAGACTTTCACCAAAGATTCAAATACAAAGTCTTGGAGGATCAAAGCTTTGAGGCTTGTTTTGGTGGAATAGAAGTCTCTACACTTCTATTAAGGTAGGAGGTTCTCCTACTTGGGTCTATTCTTAGCCTAGAATGTCTATGAGAGATGGTTGAATATATGTGCTTATATATATATTGACTCATTTATGTATATGGCTAAGGAAATGGGTGTGAAATTGGGCCTATATAAATTCCTAATAAAAATTGGCAAAGGAAGTTACATGTGTGATTCCTTGGGATTTGATGTGTTTGGGTATGTTATGTGCTCAAATGTGATTTATAAAGATGTGGGCAATATTATGTGATAACAAGAAAAGCCGGTACATTTTTCTACTTCAGACCAGTTGTTGTATAATCGTCATAACTTTTGATCCAACTGTTGGATTGAGCTGATAGTTTGACACGATATAGAAGACATCTAGATCTACAACTTTCGTGTTTTGAACTTTTCTAGATTCTGAGTGGATCATGGTCAACATGGAGAAAAATAGAGGTACTTTCACCAGCGGGAGCTAGTGCTGGTGCCTTTGTTATCAAACACCAATACCTCTTTGATTTCTTAACTTGTAAGCCTACAAAGCCTCATGTAATGTGGCCATACCTTCACCACACATCCAAGATAGTTGCAAGGTTCTAAAATACTTGAATTATGTGTTTACATGATTGGTGCCTTTAAGGTGTTTATTGTGTTTGATAAAATAGCATGCTTGGGAAATGTGGTAAAGTGAAATTACATGCTTATGATGTGATTTACAATTGTAATGTTATGTTGATGTATGCTTAACGATATGTTAACATTATGATGATCTTGAAATTTATATGTTTGGATATATTGAACTTGAAATGGTTATGGTGATTATATGTAAATGATATAAATTGACATGGTATACATTGATATGTAAAAATTGTTCATTTGACATGCATTGCGTTGTGAACATGGAATTGATATCACATTCATGGGCTACATGCATGAGTGTGGGTGTAGGGTTGCATGGGGTGATCAACACCAACATTGGTGCGTGATGGTGAGCTCGAGAAAGTGGGATGAAACGTCCTATGGAATCGCACGGTTACATGCATAAGAAAACTTGTGTTGGGTATAGCAAGTAGGGCTAGATACTCCCTTGGGTGAAAAACCCAACCACTTGGTTCATACACTTACCGGCAGTAAAATTTCTGAAAAGTGTAACGACGTACGGAGGCGGAGGTGTGATTCGTGAATCCGATACCTATAAAGGCACATGATTTTGATATATAAACTATTCATTTGATGGGAAAAATCCAAGAATGAATTGGTTTTCTGACATATGGTTGATTTCAAAATGATCTTTGGATGTGTTTTATCAAAGACGTTTGTTTTACACATATGAGTCGCATTGTGTTGTGGGAGTCGGTGTGGGCTTGGGATAGCATGCATGAGTGAGTTTCATCTCATTACTTGTCATGACATCATGAGATTCTATCTTGAATAACATATTCTATATGGAAAACATTTCAGGTGGGAGAGGTACACCGGTGAATGGCTCCAATTTGGACCCTCATGTTTGAAGAAAGCCGAATGTGGCTTTATTTTGTGTTGATGTAAAATATTTATGAAAATAATGTTTTAAGCATGTAATCTTTAAAATTGTAATAGAACTTATATTGTGAAACCCGAGAAAAATTTTAACTTTTTATGAAAAAAATGACAAAATGGTAATTTGCCATTATAGTGCGGGTTAAAAACTGGTATTTTTATAGACCTCGGATGATGAAACGAACCTCACCGTTGAATTCGTCTCACAAAATCTAGTTACCTAGATAAATTTCTTCGAATTATGAGATAGTCAGATTTTTCACGTTTTTCGAGGTGATGGGTGTTCGATAACCCCTAAAAACGAAATTTTTATAAAAAATTTTTGAAGTTGAAAAATATTTTAAATAAATTTCATATAAAATATTTTGAGCTTAAATCGGTACGAAATTTAATCGTTTCGGGGCGAAAACAGACCCGGACAAAGGATGACACTTGGCGTGACGAGGGCCAAGTGTTTAAAAAGTATAAAAGTGGGCAATATCTGAAAAATCAGATGTTTTCTCTTCATTTGCCCGGCTGGATCAGACCCAAGAGCAAAGAAGAAAAAAAATAATTCTTCAAGCTTTCTTCCGCCGATTCTCGGAGTTCCGTCGGTCAGAATTCGTCAGGCCAAGAATTAAAGTTGATCTACGCGACGAGAGCTACGCGTGGGTACCAAAAATAAAGATTTTTACCGAAGATTCAAAGGGAGAATTTTGGAGAAATCTAAGCTTTGGGCTTGAATCTTATTCTTGAGGCTTCCTACAAATTCTTTACGCTTCAAGAGGTAGGGTTCCTCCTACTCGGACCTATTTCTAACCTAAGGTGTCCATAGGGTTCATGTGGGCTGTTTTGGGTATTTCTAACATTTTTTCATTATGGTTGGTGTTATGGAAATGGGTAGGATCAATTCTAATGTGAATTGGTAGTTAGAAAGTGCTAATTTGTGATTTCTAGAATGTTTCGATAATTGGTTATATAAAAATCATATATTCTGATTTTTATTTTGTTTGAATGATCCATATAAAATCTTGGCTTGATTTTAGTATATGGAAGTATTTAGGTAATCCCTTGGAAATTGGGATCATGTGGGCATGCTTTGTGTTTTATATTATGCCTTGTGAATGAAATGTAATATTAGCATGTATTATGTGTTATCATGTTGATGGAGTGTTGATATATGCTCTTGGATATATTGAACTTGAAATGGTTATGTAATTATATGCAAATGATATTAATTGCCATGGTATACAATGATATGTAAAAATTGTCATTTGGCATGTATTGCAATATGGACATGGAATTAACATCACATTCATGGGCTACATGCATGAGTGTAGGTGTAGGGTTGCATGAGGTGATCAACACCAACATTGGTGCGTGATGGTGGGCTCGGGAAAGTGGGATGGAACGCCCTATGGAGTCGCACGGTGACATGCATAAGAAAACTTGTGTTGGGCAAAGCAAGTAGGGCTAGACACTCCCTCGGGTGAAAAACCCGGCCACTTGGTTCATACACTTACCGGCGGTGAAATTCCAGAAAAGTGTAACGGCGTATGGAGCCGGAGGTGCGATTCCTGAATCCGATACCCCATAAAGGCACATGATTTTGATATATAAATTATTCATTTGATGGGAAACATCCAAGAATGAATTAGTTTTATGACATATGGTTGATTTCAAAATGATCTTTGGATGTGTTTCATCAAAGACGTTTGTTTTACACGTAAGTGTCGCATTGTGTTGTGGGAGTCGGTGCGGGCTCGGGATAGCATGCATGAGTGAGTTTCATCTCATTACTTGGCATGACATCATGATTTTCCAACATTGTATTATATGTTATTATTGGAGGGAATACTTGTGAAATGTTGCATGTATACATTGCATATGCATTTTAGGTGATGAGTAGCCTCTGTAGGGATTATTCTACTGGGCATTGGCTCACCATATACGGGAAACATTTCAGTTGTGGGTCATGCACCAATGGACGGCTCACAATCAGGGTCACATGGTTGAAGAAAAGCCGACCTGTGGTTTCCAATCCATTTTTTTTTTTGTAAAAGTAGATTTGTAATTAAATTTTGGCATGTAATGTGTAAAGGAATTGTAATAGAGTCTATATGGACTGTTTTAATATAACCTTGCATATTTTGATATAAATATGATGATTGGACCCAGTGTGGTCAAGTTTTACTTATAAAATGGACCCTGTGTGGTTATGGTATTATATTGGACCTCGGATGGGTCATGTAAATGTTGATTGCACAGATTGTGTTTTGGGGTAGAGCTTCCCGTACAAAGGAGACTCTGCCTGGATTTCGTTAAATTATGGATCTCGGTAAATGGGACACAATGGGGCGATATCGAGTTATACGGTATCCATGGGCATTCCGTGGGTTGATGGGAAATTAACAGACCCCATGAATTTGAGGTGTCACATATATGGATTATTGTTAAACTAACCTTGCATGTTTTGATATAAATATGGATGACTGGACCCGGTCTAGTCAAGTTTTACTTATAAATGGACCCTGTGTGGTCATTGTGTTATATGGGGCCTTGGACGGGTCATGTTAATGTATATTGGACAGGTTGTGTTTTGGGTAGAGCTCCCCGTACAAAGGAGACTTTACCCGAATTTTGTTAAATGAAGGACCTCGGTAAATGAGACATAACGGTGTGATATCGAGTTACTCGGTATCCACAGGTATTCCGTGGGTCGATGGGTAATCAATGGACCCCCGAATTTTGGGGCGTCACAGGTGGAAGTCCATAAATGTCGTGTCGGTTGGGTGCTTGTTGGTGGAAGTCCATAAATACTCACCCCAAGAAAGACCCAGGATTTAAAATGATCATTGGATGTCTAACATTAATGGTGGGGACTTGGAATGTCCGGATTCATATGCATGACATTGCATGTGTTATGGGTGCCGATGAAGGCTCGGGTTGAGTTGTATGTGTGAGTCTCATCTCATATCATGGTTTGACATAGAGGATTCCATTATTGAATTGTATATCCTTAAATGGAGTAATGGTTGCTTGTGAATTGCATGTGAACATTTCATATCATCTAGGTTGGGTAGTAGACTCATTAGGAGATACCCTATTAGGCATATCTCACCCTTTATAAGGACAATATTTCAGGTGCAGAAAAAGTGCTAGTGGACGGCTCTCACATGGGCTCTGATTTGAACTTATTTCGTGATATGATATTTATATTACACACCCAAGTATAAGTGGTTGAGTTGTAGTTTTCTTAGTTTAAGTCCAAGATAGATCCCACGAAGAGTTTTAATAATTGGAATTTAAAATAAAAATAGTGAAGTTATTGTTAAAGTAGTGTAACATGAGATAGCTTGTGATGTGAGCTTCAATTGATAACTAGTTTAAGTAAATAAAATATGTAAATAAATTGTTAAAAGACAATAATATAAAAAGTACCCTTCAGTTTAAGGATCCCATTTGCTTCATATTGGTTAAATACTGGAAATGCTACTTTACAACAATTAACTTTCACGTCACTGAAAAGTCAACCGGTAGGTCTAATGTATATAAATTATACCATAACAACTTCTTATGTTAGCTGGTGGTATTACTAAACCATAACACAACAACTTCTTAGGTTAGGTGGTGGTATACATGTCAATTAACTAATCCAAGTAACCCAGAAGGACAAGCCGTTCATGAGGATCGCTTAAATTACTCAATCGGCAATATTATAGTAAGTATATGCATATTAATCCACAACACAACAACTTCTTAGGTTAGCTGGTAGGCATATGCATCTATTGATTAATTCAAATAAACGAGAAGGACAAGCCATTCATGAGGAATACTAGTAATCCAGAAGGTCAAGCCATTCAGAAAGATCACTTAGATCGTTAATCTGACAATTGTACCATGCAACAGTTAAAAATCCTCAGTGTCCCTGGAGGTCAAGCCATACCGTTGGGACTTCTTAGATATTCAACCGGCAGGTTGATGATTCACTGATGATATAATCAGTTAAACAATCCTAGTAATCCAGAAGGTCAAGCCATTTAGGACGATCACTTAGATCATTAATCTGACAATTGTACCATGCAACAGTTAAAACATCCTCAACGTCCCTAGAGGTCAAGCCATACAGTTGGGACTCCGTATATATTCAACCGACAGGTTGAGGATTCACTGATGACATAATTCTAGGCTACTTAGTAACACCTAATTACGTACATCATTGTATCATGTATAAATTTCATAATAATAGATAGTATATAATATTAAATATCGATCAATGTTCTTAACCGTGAGCATATATGTATATATAAAAAGAGAGAGAGAGAGAACTTAATAAAACATCAACATTTCCATAGTTTAACCAATGTTATACATATGTTCACCCCTTACTGAAGGGTATAAGTAAACTACTCACACTCCATTACTATAGACAAGCTAGAAGTGTGGATAATTATCATTACAACAGTAAATAAAATACAGACATTGACACTTCTTTCGCAAGAAAGAATTGAAATACAACAACCCTTAATATTGATTAAAACACAAAGGTGGCGACAGTTCAATTCTCCAAGTAGAAAGACATAACAGAAATATAGAAATACAGAGTTTTGGCTGGAGAGTAGAACAGACCGGATCTTGAATTCTCTCTTTCTCTTTTCTTTCTTTCCTTTTCTTTCTCTTTTCTTTCTTTTTCTCCCAGCCCAGCTCGTTTCAAATGAAGGAGGCACCCCTTATTTATATGCAAAAGGGAAGCAGGAGGTGGAAGGATGATGACAAATCGCCAAACACCACCGTTAGGATGCTGGTCATTTGCTGGATTGTGGTGGTAACTTCCAGAATATTCTAGTTGATTCTTGGTTGATATTGCACTTGCTTCCCTTGTTCTTTCAAGGTTTAATAGATTGCCCTTTGTAATTTCCAGCAATTCCACTAAAAAAAAACCTGAAATTTCAGAAAGTACACAAATAAAACCCTAGCTTGCACACAAACCCTAATACACAAATTTTAACAGTTTTATCTTATAAAATTAATTGATTTAATTATATTAATTTACATATTAACTAGGGTTAGACAAATTTCGATTCATGAAGAAAAGCTGAGATGTGGCTTTAAATGATGTTTTTGTAAAACTAATATGTAGTTTAGCTTTTGGACATGTAATATTGTGAAAAGGAGTGTAGACCAAACTCTTATGGACTATGATTGTGTAAAATTGTATGTTATATGAGTATGGATAAATGGACCCGTGTGGTTAATGTTGTATGGTTGCACATGTTGCGTTTTGGGCAGAGCTCCCCGTACAAAGGAGATTCTACCCAAATTTTGTTAAGTTATGGATCCCGGTAAATGGGGCATAACAACATGGTATCGAGTTACACAGTATCTACAGTTGTTCTGCGGATTGATGGGTGATCAACGGGGTAATTACGAACACCCAGAGTTTGGGGCGTCACATAGTGTCATACCAAAACTACTACATCAATTTTAAATATAAACAAACTCTATTGAAGACAAATAAGTATCACGTCCACATTTAGATTTCTAGCACACTAGCATGAAGCAAAACATCAAAGTATGAATAACACACTCTGACTTTTCGTTAAATTAGAATGATAAAATATAATGAACTTCAAAGAGTTACCAAACATATGTTGTAAACTAGACCACATCTTAATGTAAATCTTGGATCTCTATCTGCTAAAATAGGTAAAAATTATTACACACAATTATACACTCTCATCAAATAATTCCGAGCATCACTTCAAATGAATATGTAGGTTTAATTACCAGAAGTGAGCAAACTTCGTCAATAAATCCACCATAACCAAAATAGATTCTTATCAAATATGTATCCTGCAAGTCCTTATAGAAAATTCATAGTGACATGCTCTCATTTTCAATAAAAAATTGAAAGAAGTTGTAATAAACATGTAGGATATTGATATTCTTTATCTATTAATGCATGAAACATTGGTTACAAATTTAGTAAACCCTCTTTTCATTCCAGTCAACCAATAATAGTTTGTCAAGCATCAATTTAATACTTCATGGATGCATAATATACATAAATTATAGGTTGCATATATAATGTCTCTCTTAAATGTGTTATCTTCTGGTACACATGACTAACTACCAAAATATAACACAACATCACCCCAAAACACAAAATCTTTCTACCATGTTATTTAGCCTCAGTATATATGTCAATCTTTTTGTTGTAATTCCCTGATCCAATCTATCAATAATGGTCTAACTTGCAATTAAGCTATTAATACATCTATACCAATCAATATCATATGTACCCCCATCAATCTTAAGTCCATAAAACTATTCACTCAAGTAAAACAATATAGTTTTCCCGACGATTTTCTGCTTAATGCATAAACAATAATATTAGCTTTTTCTGCATGATAATGTGTTGAATAATCACAATCGTTGATCATTTTTGTCCATCTCATTTGCCTCAAATTCAGCTCCATTTGAGTTAAAAAAAATATTCCTAATTCGATGATCTACAAGCCATATAAATGAATAATATCTTCATTACTTTAAAGTAACCACATTAATAACAGACTCCAAAATCATGAGTAGTGTAATTCATTTCATTTTTTTTAAAGTCTGAAGCATAAACAATCATCTTACTATGATATATCAAATTTCAGTCCAACATCTAATGTGAAGTTTTATTGTATGTCATCAATCCACTAGTGCTCAAGTGTATAGTCAACACTAAGACTAAAAATTAATTCCAACTTTATCATTTGAACAATTTTCACAAGCATCATCCCATTCAAACTTTGAATACTTTCTGTGTCAAATATGTCAAAGGTACTATTAATACTGAACATTCTTGTACAAACCTGTGATAGTAGCCAACTAAACCGAATAAATTTGTAAATTTCTATAACTGTTCTTTCCCACATTTATATCAACTTTCTTACAATCAACAAAAAATACCATTACCAGAAACTAAATGTCCCAACAAAACACTAGACATAATTCACATTTACTCACTTTAGCATGCAAATTTCTTTTTCTCATAGAGTCTATTGCACAATCCTTAAATGATGTTTATGTTCTCCCTTAATATGGAAATACACAAGTATAATATCAATGAATATAGTAACAAATGAATCTTGGAAAAGTTGAGATACAAAATTTAGTTGATCCATAAATATAGATGTAGCATTTGTGAACCTCAATGACATCACAAAAAATAAAAAATGACTGTTAAGTTTAGAGAGTTAACACAATATTAGAGAGGCGGGGAGTGGAAAATCTTTATGGCATACTTATTACAACCAGTATTGACATAATAATACTCTAATACTTTTAACACCCCCTCAAGCTGAACTATATATATCATATAATCCAAACTTGGAACAAATGAACAACTAAAGAAATCAATATATGAACAGAGGAGATTTTGGCAACAGGAGAAAAATTCTCCTCATAATCAACACCATCGGTTTGAGTAAAGAACTTAGCAATAAGACAGGTTTTGAGACGCTCAACAGAACCATTTGAATTAAATTTAATAGTGTACACACAATGACAACCAATAGTCCGTTTACCAAACTGTAAAGGAACAAAATCCCAAATTCCATTATGATGTAAGACATCTATCTCCACTTCCATAGCTTTCCACCAACCCAGATCAGACAATACACCTGTAAATACTTAGGTATAGAGATAGTAGATAGTTGAGCGGTAAAAACAAGAGAAGACATGAGACAAGTCATCATAAGAAATAAAATGAGCAATGGGATGGGTAGTAACACATAATTGAGTAACTTTCCGAAGAGCAGTAGGCAAAGAGTCAGAATTACCTGAGGGAATAGGATCATGAGATGGCAAGGAAAATGGTACTGACACCTTAGTTGATGGTAGCACAGTAGGCAGCGGAGTATCCAACAGTAAGAGAGAGTTATCACCTAATGGAACAAAGTCTATTGAGTCTAGTGTCATGGCTCTCAAGCAAAGTTGAAACCTCTTCTAGTTGACTTGAAATATGTCTTCTTGGGGGAGGATGAAACTTACTTAGTGGTGATATCTTCAAAGTTGTCAGAGTCACGAGAAAGTCTATTGGTAAGAGTTATAAAAAATCATCAATGTGGAATTGGTTGGACGGTAGCCTATATTAAGGGAATTATTCATCTTCTCTCTCTTTGTATGTACTTGGAAGAAAACTCTAAACCTTCCAGATAGCCACAACGTAGATTAAACCCACGTCTTAAAGAAGTTGTCAGGACTGAAGTACTTAAATTGTTAGATGCAAGTATCATATATCCCATTTTTGATAGTAAATGGGTCAATCCTACACAAGTAGTACCAAAAAAAGTCTGGTGTTACGATAGTGAGAAATCAAGAAAATGAATTGATTCCTACGCGTACATTTATGGTTGGAGTATGTGTATTTACTATCGAAAGTTAAATTCTCTTACTAGAAAAACCATTTTCTTGTACCCCTTCTTGACTAAGTTCTGAAAAGATAGATGGACATGCTTTATTATATTTTTGAATGAATACTTGGCTATAACCAAATTGAAATAGCAATTAATGACAAAAAAAAATCACTTTTACATGTCTTTTTGACACATCAGCTTATAAAAGAATGCCATTTGGATTGTGTAATGCTCCAGCCATATTTCAGCGTTGTATGTTGAGTATTTTCCATGACATGGTGGAGGGATTTTTAGAAGTCTTTATGGATTATTTTACTATCTTTGGCGATTCATTTGAAATGTGTTTAGAAAATCTAAAAAAAGTCCTTAGTGTGGGGAAAAAAAATCTTGTTTTAAATTGAAAAAAATGTCATTTCTTGGTAACTAAGGAACTGTATTAGGTCATGTTTATGTTGAGGAAATGAAGTTGATAGGCCAAAAATTGATTTGATAGGAAATCTCCCTCCACCAAAGACTGTGAAAGATGTTCGATCATTCTAGGTCATGTAGGAGGAGATTCATAAAAGATTTCAGCTTAATATCTAGA
>CAUOFW020006749.1:0-23079 GCA_963454935.2 Ilex paraguariensis | reverse complement strand
AAAAATGAGATCCGGTAGTGCCCCCACTCTTTCTTAAATTGTGACTTATGTGTGTACCAAAGCTAGCCCTAGTTTCGTTGTAGGAGTTAAGACTCCTGTGTGGTCTTCTATGGGGATTGTAGCTCCACATACCTGTCTTGCTTTGACTTGACTTTGGAGGTCTGTGACCTTTGGGATATCAGAGAGGCAGACATGGGGGCTGTTAAAGAGCAAGTAGGGTTTAGGCAGCAGGCACGAGAGGATGCCGCGAAACAAGTAGGGCTCAGGTGGCAGGCACGAGAGGATGTTACGGAGCAGTAGGGCTCAAGTGACAGGCACGAGAGGATGTCGCGGAGCAAATAGGGCATGGGTGGCAAGCACGAGAGGATGCCATAGAGCAGTGGGGCTCGGCGGCAGGCATGAGAGGATACCGTGGAGCAAGTAGGGCTTAAGCAGCAGGCACGAGAGGATGCCGCTGAGCAATTGAGGCTATCGCACGAGAGGGCTGGCCATCTAGAGGTTGACCTTTGAGTAGCACATGAGATAGCTACTAGGACAGAGACTTATTCTATGGAGATGAGGAGGGGTGCTGACGAGCTGAGGCTTATTCCATTGAGATGGAGATGAGGAGCTGGGCGCTTGAGGTGCTGGACGCTTGGTGAGAGAGGGCGAGACCCATCGTCTAGGCATCATGGGAGGCTTCTAAGGTAGAGAGCTCGTCTAACGGCATCATAGGGGCGCCAAAGGTGGAGAAGATGAGATCCCTCGTTTGGGCGCCTGGTGATGGGTGTCTGGTGCTAGGCTCCTGGTGTTGGGAGCCTGAGGCTGGGCACCTGCTGCTGGGCGCCTTTTGTCTTTTTGTCTACCTTTTGGTAAGTCATAAGCTATTTGAAATGAAAGCAAGAAAATTATGAACAAAATAATCTTTGTAAAATCTTATTTCATAAAATAATGAATAACAAAATAAATCAACTTAAATCATAAAAGATAGATGAAATCTTCAAGCGTTCGATGTCCCATAGGTGGGCAAATGTTTCCCTGATAGAGTTGGAGTCATATCCTCTTCCTGGCCCTTAGGAGATCATTTGGATTTCTTTGAGGGGTTGCTGACGTTCTCTGTCATCCTGGTCCCGGCCAGGTGGCAGAGCTTGTCCTTTGCCAGCAACGTACTGTCTTAACTGACCACGCTGTATAAGTTCCTCGATCTGCCTCTTGAGCTCATAGCAGTCATCAGTGTCATGGCCATGGTCGCGGTGGAAGCGACAGTACCTACTGTGATTTCTACGATTTGGGGCGAACTTCATTTTTCCAAGCCAACAGAGCGTGAGGTCATCCTGTATCTGAAATAGAATGTGCTCCACTGAGGTGTTGAGTGGCTTAAAAGACTGTCATTCTCTTGGGGGGTACGGACCAAGATGGTCCTTGACAGAGACTTTTTCAGTTCTCTTTCTCTTGTTCTCCGCCTCCCACCTATCTTCGCAAGCGTCCCTCCTTTTCTCGACCCTATGGGAGGACTCACCTTGTCTAGCCTTGGTGACATTATCAGCATTCATGTATTTCTATGCCCTAGACAGCAGCTCAAGTATGCTGGAGGGCGGCTTCTTAAATACAGAGAACATGAAACTGGAGGTGCGTAGACTAGTGATAAAGGCAGCCAAGGCTACCTTATTATCTGGCTCCTCGATTTGGAGCACCTCCTTATTGAAATGGGCAAGGTAGTCTCTGAGGCTTTCATCCCTGTTATGTTTGATTATGAGCAGGTGGGTCATTGGTTTTTGATATCTGCGTCCACCAATGAAATGGAAGATGAAGGATCTACTGAGTTCTACAAAAAAAACGGATGGAGGAGGGTCTGATCTTTGAGAACCACTGGTGGGCAGACCCTTTCAAGGTGGTAGGGAAGACTCTACATATAATCTCCTCAGGCACGTTGTGGAGTTGCATGAGGATTTATATGTGTCAAGATGGTCGAGGGGGTCTTTTGTGCCATCGAAGATCTCGATAGTGGGCATCTTGAATTTCGAAGGCAGAGGGTAATTGGTAATATCAGCAATAAAAGGCGTATCAGTGCGTCTTATCAAGTAGTCCACGGTTTCAGGTGCTTGTGCCTTGATGGCATTGAGGGCATCACCAAGTTGGTTTTGCACCTCCCTAATCTTCTCGTCCCAATGATTGGGGACATCCTCAGTCTGGTGATGGTACTGGCTTTCATGGTCTCCATATTGGCTTCCTCTGTCTTCGTTCTCCTTCACTGGTTCATGAGAAGGAAAAACTCGGGAACTTCCTGCGTGCTGAGGAGGGACTGCTGGGTGAGGGGCGCCCAGACGAGGCCTTGGAGTGTTCTGGCAAGGGGCCTCATGGTGGGGGCTGCCTGGCACCCAGAAAGGACAAGTCGTTGCTCTTCTCATGTTGGAGGGAGTGGAGTTCCTCCCACAGGGTGAAGGGTGATGCCCCCTTCGGCAAGCATGAGTTGGACGATCTGCTGGTTTTGGCTCACCAGCAGCTGCATGGTTTGGAGGAGTTGTTACTGTTGCTCGGCGAGAGTCGCAGTAGTAGATGGTTTAGACGGTGCTAGGGGAGGTAGAACGTCCTCCCAATGAGCCAGGTTATTGTCTACCGGCTGTTGGCTCATTGATCGGGTAGTAATCGTCATGGATTGAAATAGAGGGTAGAAAACTAGTCGTTTCTCACAGAAGATGCCAAATTGATGATACACAAATCGACTTTTGAGTAAAATCAACAGTCAAGAATGTGAACGGGGGTAATCAATGAGCAGTTAACAAGTATTTAATGACAATTAAGAGCTAAAAATGGTAAATGGGCAATCAACACAAAAGATTATAGTGGTTCAGTCCGGGTGACCTACTCCACTCTCGAGAACGGCAGCGGTGGCCGGAGATCTATATTGATTAATAGTGTAACTAGGAGAATATACTCCAGGAGTATTATAATGCTTTAGGAGAGGGAGAGAGATGGTGTGTATAAGGGGAGGTGTAGAGGTTTCGAAGACATGCCCTCAATACTGAGAGGGAGTTCATTATATAGTTAGGGTAAGGCGGTGACGTGAGTGAGGGGTCTTCTACTATTTTGGTAAGTACAATCTTAGTAGGATTAGATCTTCATATCCCGATATTCTTTCCCTCGTGTTCCTATTCCATCGAAGGATGATCCTGAGTCGGACTAGGCTTGATCCTGATTCTGGACTGGCATTGGAGTGGGTTGGACTTGAGTTGGAGTGGCCAGGAGAAGGGAGTGAAAGAGGAACGAGGAGAGCCAGCACTGGGCGGTGCCTTGGGGATGACTTGGGCGACGCCCTCTAATGCTTTGGGCGGCGCCTTCTTGGGTGCTTCCTTTCCATTTGATTCCTTCTTGATTTGTGGACAAGTCTAACTCTCTTTCTCACTATTCAACACCCATAACACCATCCTCACTATTCAACACCTATTTTGACTATTCAACTTCATTTTCACTATTCAACACCTATAACACCATCCTCACTATTCAACTCCATTTTCACTATTCAACTCCTTTTAGGCTCCGGTGATTTGGACTCCTTTTGATGGGTGAACCCAACTTTAATTGGGCTTTCTCGGTTTATATTAATTGGGCCTAGCCCAATTAATTTTGGGCTCATCAGTTACAACTCTTTAAGATAAAGTTATTACTTGTGAAGGGGTTTCTATAACCATTTGAGGTTACTACATCAAGAGATGAGGTGAGGTTACTGTCATTTAAGATAAAATTATCACATTTGGAGGTTATGTTACAACTATTGGAGGTTACCTCCAGTCTGTTTCTGATCTATCCTAAAGTGAAGGATCGATTGCAAATGTTTGCGATAGATTTTAGCATTGTGGCATAATGTTGAGGACCGATCAGTTATATTACAACCGATCCTTAATATTGTGGACTTTATTATTTTTATTAACCTAAATTGTGTTGTAATTTCACCTCCATTTAGGAAATTAACCTTACAGAGAGTTTGGGATCGATCACAAATAGTTACTTGCTTGTAAGGTATGGTTACAACTATTTGAGACAACGCTACTCTCTTTTGAGGTAAAGTTACCACCATTGCATATAAGATTTACACCTATTAAAGGGTAAATTCTACCTTGTGAACTAAAGTTACCATGATTTTAGGTAGGGTTACCACCATTTCAGGTTGGTTGTCCACCAGTGAAGTTAAAGTTACAAACATTTTAGCTAAGGTTACATCTATTTTAGTCAACGTTACTATCTTCTGATGTAGAGTTACCATCATTTTAGGAGAGATTACCATTTTAGATAAAGTTACCATCATTTTAGGCAAGGTTACCATCTCAGATAATTGGTTAAGTTACCACCACTCAAGCTAAGGTTACAATATTCCAGGCAAGGATATTAGTGTTGAGGCAAAGTCACTCATCTTTGAGTTCATTTCAAGTGAGGTTACAAATATTTGAGGCTAAGTTACTACCTTGTGAGGGAGATAACGTTACCACCATTGCAGGCATGATTACAACTATTTGAGGGTAAGTTACTATTGGCCCAAATGCAACTTGGGGGGTGAATTATGTTTCTAATTTCTAAATTCTCTTTTAAAAACAATTTTACTATTTGTAAAATTGCTTACTAAATTATAAATGAGACTTCAAGCTATATGCAATGTGTGATGATGTATAGCAAACAAACAAAGAGAGTAAAGAGAATGAATGCAAACGCAATTTATAGATGTTCAGCTCCAACCAACTTGGCCTACGTCCTCTATTTGACCTCTCATTTGAGCTTCTTTTCACTAGCTTGATTCTCTTCAATAGGTAAGGAAGTCAAACCATTACAATCTTTACCTTGAAGCTCTAGGTTTGACACCTAGAGATGGATCTAAAATGATTTGTTTTAGAGGGTGATCATGAACTTTTTTGTATTCTTTGTGAAGTTTTTGAGATGATGTTTCTTCTTGTCTATCATTTTGGGGCTCATCTACATTAATTTGTTCACATTTGAAATTTAAATCTATCTCATCATCATCATCTATGTTTTTTACTAAAACGGGATCCGATTAATCAAACACTACATGCATGGATTCTTCTACTATATGAGTTCTTTTGTTGAAGACTCTATAGACTTTACTATGAATTGAGTACCCAAAGAAGATGACTTCATCCAATTTTGCATCAAACTTTCCTAAGTGATCTTTTGTATTTAAAACAAAGCATTTGCATCCAAATACTTAAAAGTAGCCAATTTTAGGTTTTCTATTATTCCACAATTCATAGGGGTCTTTTTAATTAGTGGCCTAATAAGAGCACTATTTAAAATATAGCATGAACAATTTATGGTTTTTCCCCAAAAGTACTTGAGCATTTATATTCAGTTAACATTGTTCTACTCGTTTCAATTATGGTTCTATTTTTCCTTTTAACTATTTTTGTGGGGGTGTTCTAGGTGCCAAAAATTCATGTCCATAAACTTTGTCTGAGCAAAATTACTCAAATCTATGTTGATCAAATTCTCCACCATGATCACTCCTAACATGGTAATTAGATAGTTTTTTTCAATTTGAACTCTTTTACAATATTTTTTGAAGGTTTCTAAGGCATCATCCTTATATCTTAAACAATATACCAAGAATATCCAGTTTAGTCATTTACAGTCATAAAGCCATAGTTTTTTTCTCCAATGCTAATTACATTTGATGGTCCAGACAAATCTATATGAATTAACTCTAAAGGACTAAAAGTTGAGATTATTAGACTCAAATGAACTCATATATTATTTTCCTAATTGTCAAGGTTGACATATTTTATTTTTTTTTAAACTTGATCTTAGGTAAGTCGACTATTAAGTCTTTTTTAATAAGTTCAAATAATGTGTCCGTGCTACCATATCTTAATCTCCTGCCTATATCATACCTAAAGCTCAATTTTAACTATGAATAAGTATTTAAAATTTTGGTCAAATAAGACATCTAGATCTACAACATATACATTTTTTACTCTCTTAGCTACAAATAATGTATAATTATCAGTCATGTTTTCTACATTGTAAGTATTAGCCTGAAAAATAACTCTATATTTTTTGTTACACAATTGACTAATACTTAGTAAGTTTTGTTTCAAGTCATTCACTAATAGCACATTCTCAAATTCAAGTGAGGACTTCTTACCCACATTTCAAATACCCAAAATCTTTCCTTTGGCATTGTCTCAAAAGGTAACAAATCCACCAACTTGCTTTGATAGTTGAACAAACTTGGTAATATCACCAGTTATGCGTTTTGAGAATCCACTATTAAGGAACCATTTGTTGGTTTTGTGGGTGGACTCGAAACATACCTACACAAGCAAATCATGAGTTGGAATTTAGTACTCATTTTGCTTTGGGTCCTTGATAGTTATTGTATAACTTATGCATAAGGTATTTTGATGTGATCTCCTAACAAAGCAATTGTATGCAAAATGCCCTACTTTATGATAATAATAGCATGTTCTGAATGAGGTGTTTGATTTTGACTCTTTCACAAAGAAGCTTTTATAATTATTTTACTTTTGGTCATTATTGAAACATAACTCGGATTGACTTTCCAACCAATTATGAGTCATGAGATTCATTTTTCAATGAAGCATTTTGAATTTTCTACTTCTCATTTTTCATTTTCAAAACATCATGTTCATTTGACAAAATTTTTCTTATTAAGATCATTATGTCTCTTGGCGAGGCTAAGCAGATCATTATGCAATTCATTCATGACATCACACATATCACTATAAGGTAGTTCCTTATGTTCATTTGATAAAGATTATAGTTTATCACTGTCTTCCAATAGATTTATTACTTGCTTCTTGTCTTCATTGTTGGAGTCGTCATTATTATTATCACTCAAAGTTGCTCTCATTGTAGTTTCCTTTTTCTTCTTGTTTGATTTCTTCAACAATGGAACATCTCTCTGGTCTAGGCAAAACATAAAAGCCATAATAAGGTGGAAGGTGGTTGGATAGTATGATCGGAAAGAAGAAACCTGCTAGGAAGGGAGGCTAAAGGCTGGAGTTGTATGATTATGGTGGAGTCTAAGGTTAGGGTTAGGGTTAGGGTTTGACTCTAATACCAACTTGGAATATTTGTGAGTGAAAAAAGATATCCAAACTAAGAATAGAGTCCCATATATATAGCCAAATAATAATATAAGTGATCTGAACATCTCTCTAGTCTAGACAAAATATAAAAGTCATAGTAAGGATAAAAAAGGGAAAAGAGACCCTAATAATTTAGACTCTAACTCCAACAGAAGTTATGAACCTATTGCTAAAATACACTTTATAATACTGCAGTCTGTACTG
This sequence comes from Ilex paraguariensis, assembly GCA_963454935.2. Classification (NCBI taxonomy): domain Eukaryota; kingdom Viridiplantae; phylum Streptophyta; class Magnoliopsida; order Aquifoliales; family Aquifoliaceae; genus Ilex; species Ilex paraguariensis. Next base: position 15,781 of record CAUOFW020006749.1, on the reverse strand, counting down.
GAAAAATATTTATTACAAAAAACCTCAATTCTATTGTTGAGGGAAAATCATTTGTTTGCAGAACATGCACCGCATACCACATGATTGACATTGGTAAGGCCGATATCTTTCCTTGATCGACTTCGCAAGAAATCTAGATGGAGGACATGATTATGTTCGATGCCCACCACACATAGATACCAATGTTTGCATTCATCATTTATAGGGATATATATCTACATAAAAAAAAAAACATCATAATAAATATTTGTGACTTAGAGAATTTTTCCGTTAACATAATACAATCCTGTGACAAATGAGCTTGATATACTTAATTTCAGCTATTCATCGTACTTTGTTGCATTTGTTGATATCGTCAAAATAGCATCCACATTGTCTTGTAGTTCCCCATGTAGTCCGTGTACATTTTTTTGGTCGATGTATGATCAACGATTTTTTGCTACAAATCTATTTACAAAAGGTCAATTAATTGAGGAATCTTAGAACATGGAAAGACAATATACTTAATTGAGGGTATATTACCATGAACCAGGTAAATACCACCTAGCCTTTGGCGTATTACAAACAAACTCGTCAGCATCAGGCACAATACATTGGCTAATATTGATTATATGTCATTAATTACAAAAAATATTGGAACTGTGGATAAAACCCATTCAACCCTAAAAATATGAAATTTATCCAAAGTTATTGCACTCACGTCACATGGTAGCCGTTGCTTCGATCCTAATGATTTCATTATGGACGAGTAACAAAAGAAGTCTCAAATGAGACAAGTGTCTCGCTGAAAATTTGAAGATGAAACCAAATAGTGCTTACACATTTAATGTCGACCCCATACCCTAGCAACATTACATATGTATTTACATTACATTTTTTTCCATTATTTCTTGTCTATATCATCCAACTGTTTGGGATAAACACTTATGAAAAATTATAGAGTAATCAAAATAATTTTATGAATATTTCTAATTCTTAGTTCTATAGGGTTGACTAAAAATTCAATTTATCATTTGATATAATTTATATGTTTAGTGTGTGACTCATTGGTTTTTTTTCTCTCTCTATAATTGAGATTTAATAGTAAAAAAAGGCTAGCCCCACAGTATAAACTAATAACTATAGAACTAATAAACAACTGATCACTTCGTATTATTTAGATCCAAGGAAATAATAGGGAGGGAAAGCTTTTTAAGGGCTCCTTGCGAAGAAAATGATTCTTTTAGTATATAGAAAGAATCATTTTCTATATATGAAAAGTAGTTTTAAAGGGATGTCAATGTAAAACTAGTAACATTATAAAAACTATTGACACAAAACTTGATATATAAATATTTTCTTGGTAAAACTTTGATATTATTAAATTCAAAGTGCATTTTTCTCCTTTCTCTCCGATTCAAAGTGGACTCGGATCCAAAAAGAAGAGACTTAAAATGTTATGTTTTGTCTTTCTTACTATCGTCATTGAAGTTTGCATCAGTTATTACTCGAATGTCCAAGGGAGACCCAACACAATTGGGGCCTAAAAAGGGAATTTTACATGAGGCCCCTATCAACATGTTGGATGATAATACGCAATATAATGTATGATTATTGGACATTTTGCAGAAAAATGCAATGCGATTTAGTTTCAAACTTTTAATGGTTTTGAGAACAAATGATAAAATGAGTTCAAATTGTGAAGTAAGGATAGTACAAATAAATAAACTAATTGGAGACTTAAAAGAGAGTAAGACAACTAGAGAGTTAGAAATAATGATAAAGATTTAGAGCAAGGAGTGAGAGTAGGAGGGAGAAAAAGGCTAGAAGAGAGACAGTGAGAGTGGAAGGAAAGAGAATGAAAAGAAATTGAGAGATTGCTACTTTTAAGGCTATAAGTCATAACTTTTTATGTTTTCCTTGTGTCTTCTAGAAAACATGTTCAAAATATGCATGTATCCCCTTGTGTGCGTTGATCTTAACTTTTTAGGCTTTTTAAGAAGGTTTTGTTATATTTTAAGCTTTTCTAAAAGGCTTTACATATATTTGTTAAATACATTGGGACTCTAAACTCGGTTCATTCAAATGGGCCTCAAAATGTGGAGTTGAATTAAGGGTGGAAAATTTAATTTAGACCCTAAAATTTCAAGGCCCTAGGCAAACAGTAGTAGAGCCACATGAAGAACCTGGGACACCCTAAATTTTTTTTTAAATATTACTTATGTATATTTAAAATTAGTATAAGTATACTTAAGTGTGTTCATTATATTATTTTTGTTCTATCAATTAGTATAATAATATAACTAAATAATTATGAACTTTTGGACACATTTTGAACACCTTATGGATATATCTAGATAAACCTTTGATATGTCGGACTCATTTTTATTAGGTTAAATAACTTAATGAGTGATCAATGACAAATTACTTAATTGGCTATATAGAGAAAGACTACAGTATCTTTTATACATTTAGTTTCATTTTTTGTGAAAAGTTGTAATTAGCTTTTTTTTAAAAAAAATTTTATTTGAAAAAAATTTAAAATTTTTGAGTAAAGTGTCCACCCTAGAAAATTTTTTGGCCTACTAGGTGAGTATTTTAATGGTCTAGGGCTACCCTGCTACACCACCTACAATTCAAATGATTGAAGTGCATGCGCTTCCCTCATTGTTAAGTTTTTGTTCATGAAACTGATTAGACGAGACAAAATAGATCACAGAATGACATGCAAGAATTAGAAATAATATTTGTGTTAATTTATATTTTATGAATTTTATTTTAATTTATCAAAAACCTTATGTGGATCGTTACAAGGTGATGATATATCCCAGATATTCCATGTTATAAGGTGATGCCACCTTTTGGTAATTTAGACATGTAATATATATTAAACATTATATATGGGCTATCTTAGACCCAAGTTATCTATCTATGACGGTTTAATAATACAGTCCATAGAAATTGTAAATATACATAGATCTCCATGGCTAAGTACACCATATTTAGTAAGCAGATTTGCACATCTGTTTATCCCGCAATTCTCAAAATCTCTGAAGTAACCCATAATAAATGAAATTGAAATATGTGGCTTTAACCTATATGCTCCAAAGCGAAGAGTTGCGCCGAAATAAGAATAAAAGAAAGATTAGAGAAAAGAGGCAAAAGTATACCAGAGTTCCAAAGGCTCTCAATGTCTCACCAAAGAATAAGGAGGAAGGTTATTATAGGCTGGGCCCACAAAGGCTCTTTGGTCGTTGAGTGTAATCAATGCGCAACATATGTCTTCCATTGATTTGAGCTAGGGGCAGTTGAAGGATATGAATTTGGCTTCAAAGGGATTAATGTCTTATATCTCTAGTGATTTAGAAAAGTATTGCATTCGTGAGAGACAAAAAAAAAGAGTAGGATTTGAAGAGGGGGATGAAAATAAATGGTTTGATTGATATTTTAATTTTAACTAAGGACAAAAGCATAATTAGAGGGAGAAAGTGTGTGTACATGAGAGAGAGAGAGATTGAGTGAGTAGTGATGCCTACTGTACAATAGTTTTTGCACGTTTTAAGTCTTTTTATCTTTTTGCCAAATTTAATTGTGTTTCATGAGGCTGAATTTTTTAGCTTAAATCATTTAACAATGATTTTTTGTTTTTTGTTGGTTGAAATTTTACTAGGGATTTTTATTAAACTTAATTTTTACGGGTTTAAATTTAAGGAAAATTGAAGGCCGTTCTTTCTTAGTAGACTTTTAGGGACTTAAGTCCACTCACCAAATTAATACTAATTTAAGGACAATTGGTGCTAATTTGTCTAAACTACCCCTATATCTACTTTCTCTCCAAGAACACCGGTTTCCTTTCAAAGACATCAGTGATCACGTATCCTACAATCATGTAAATTATCTTTCACCAGTTTCTCCAGCATTTGAAATTTGAAATAAAGCTCATAAAAATATAATTAGAAACTAATAACTCCGAAATTTTAGAGTTTATTTTTCTCTCATATTTATCTATATGCACATAAACAAATGTGAGAAAATTTAAAATAAATGAAATTGAAAATTCTTAATTTTAGAATTTTCCTAGATTATGACTATTTCTTTGTCATATTATATATCCATATATGTATTTTACATAATTAATAGTAAAATTGAATAGTAATATAAAATAGTAACATAATGGTGACAAAAAACAGTAATATTTAAAATGACAGACAGTAACATTGAACATAATGAGGAGCATAAGAGTAGCATGAATACAATAGTAACAAAAAATAATAACATAGTGTTGGATAATGTACAATCTTGGCATTGAATAATGTTAGTGTTGGATACTGACTCTGGAACTTGGACACACTACAATTTTATGAAATAACAAAAAAGCGAGGAAGGACATGTGGCTAGATGATGCAAGAATATTGGTAAAAAAAACCAAAGTATTTTTTCAAATTTTCTTTTTTGCAATATTGTATCCATTACTGACATCTACCACTAAAAATGCAAAAATATTATGTTGAATTGAAAATTAATGAAATGCAAGCGTTCGATGAAATTGATATTGACCTCGCAGACAATGTTCTTACATTGACATCGTATGAGAAAAGTCCACAACAAATGACAAATTTGTACCTATTTACCATTTGTAACTTTAATTCATACAAATGCAAAGAATGGTGGTAACAAAACCTATAATGCAGGGTCAATTGTGGACTCTTCATTTGCTACATAATGAGACAGCTTGCAAAGGACGAAGACATACAAGAAAAGTTGACAGTTGCACAAGTGAAAAATTTGCGGACAGAAATGATGGGAATGTTCTTAAACCATTCAAATTCTTGGACAGTAAGCGATTGCAACAAGAGGATAAAATTGAAGGCAAGATATGAAGATTCATAATTGAGCTTTTATGACATTTTTTTGTATCATTAAGTGAACATTTTGTATTGTGTAAGTAAGGGATATTGTTTATGAAATGGAATTTCAATTTCCATTAAATTTTGCATTTCAGGTTTAAAAAATTGTGCAAAAAATTGTCTAAATATATGGTACACATGTATGGTGTTGGTTGCATCTAATTGTTGTCACTTTTTTGGTGAAACTATTTGGTATATGTATGACGTACCTCTTTGTTGTCATAGATTGGTGCAACTGATAGGTGTTTTATCTGTATGTTGTCTCTATATGTTTTAACCAGTTTGGAGAATATAACTAGTGTAACCATATGGTGATATTGTATATGGGATCACTCTTTGGTTTTTGTAGTGAATTTAATGGCAAGTTGACATGGGCATGAAACTGTCTTTGTTTATGATAAATTATGAGCAATTGTTTTTGCATCATGTTGAAATTATAACAGATTTATTCTAATTGATTGATGTAAATGTTTAGTGTAACATAAATATAAAATACAAGTATCTATTTTTGTGTAACTCTTTCCAGTTTTGACTTTGGTCATTAACATGACATTACAAAAGTTTTAATAGTACATTTTATTGGTTTTCAATATAATTATTTTTTTTCCTTCTCCCCAATTGTATAAAAAATAAAATAAAATTATATGTTCATGTTTTGCTACAATGTTCACACATCCCCAAATTTACTCATCATGAAAAGAGTTACACTCATATTATAACCTCCACATTAACATATCCAAAATACTTGGTCATAAGATATGTCAAGACCATAATATATAAGGAAATCACTAACCACGTCTATTTGATGAGTGGACATATGGTCATGAACATTATCAACAATCATATTGTAAAACAACCTCTTATTCTTTGTGGTACGTAATGCTACTCCATAGGTGTGTACATTATTCATTTTTCATATGTAAAAGAAACCATTATGATTCTGAATAGTAGCATTAATATGCCATCCACACCCTTTATCATACTTCAATGCGCACTCATCAATAACCCTATCTCTACAATTTCTTACATAATTAAACTTGCACCCAACCTCGATCGTGTATTTACGCAGACCTTTCCGGAATTGTGTGACACCACCTTCAAAATTTTAGCCTACATATCTTATTTCATTTGACCACCCAAATGTTATTATTACTTTTTTGGTATGTGAGCGAAAGAAATAAACAAATCATCATCAAACTCAATACCATCTTCACAAATATGCACATCTTCAAGCAAATTATCATCAGCAACCACCCGTGACTCTTTTTCTGACACAATTTCTATAACCTCAACATGATTGACATTTATAAAACGTTTTATATCAAACATATTATGTAGGACCTCATCATTTTGCAAACAATATTTTTGGGTGACTTTGAATAGAATAGGACAAGATAACAGACATATTCCTCAACTACTCCCATTTTTCGCATAGCCAACCATAAATGAAATCGAATGTTGACCGAACAAAACATCTGATAACAAAGGTGTCAATAGCATATTGCATACAAGCAATACTATTCCCTCTATTCTTGATTAAGATATTAAAAAAATGAATGACATTATAACAATTCAAAAAAAAAAAAACAGTTCCACAAAATAGCATCAAATAAAAACAATGATATCCATTAATACAAAAGTCTAAATTAATTAATCACATATTAGAAGAAACTTACTACAAAAATACAATTACACTAAAATAGGATCTACCAAATAGATATTGGCAGAAAACTTGTATATTAGAATAGTTACACTAAATGTTACTCTGATTTTTTAACACAATTACACAAAGCCAAATAAAAAAAATGTTGGAAATGTTATATACAAAAACAATTACACCAAAAAAAAGCACCTAAAAAACATAAAACAAGTACATACATTCAGTCAAAACACTACTATAATTTTGTACACATACAAACATACAATATCAATAAAAAAATGTACATATCTGTCTACATAGAAAATACGATATTATATATTAATTAAAAAAAAGTGGCATAAAATGTTTATATCAAAAGTAGTTACACCCATTAAAAAAACAAAGAAGTTCTTTTGTTTCCTACATCTCAACAATGAACAACACATAATATCTAACAAAACAACTTAACATGACCAAATCAAAATTGCGATCTCCTAGTAAAAATGGCCGAATAAAAAGAAAAAACTTACCTTCAAACCGGTGATAGTGATCAGTATTTTCAACAATTTTTTTGGAAAAATCCTAAATAAATAAAAATAATAGGCTACGGAAGCAAATGAAAATGAACCAAGAAGATATCGTAGTCGGAGAAATGAAACCGCCAAGCCGGATGGAACGAAATCGCAAGGAAGCTGTCTATTGAAGAGCATGTTTTAAGGCAGGGAGATATTACAAAATGACAATTCAAAATTCAAAAAAGAATAATAATGTCCAATGACATCTTTACATATTTGATTAGATACATAACTGTCAATCAAGAATGCATATTTTAAGAGAAGATATTTAGGTAAAAAAGTTTTGATTTCATTTGAATTTTGTACCTAAATACAATATATTTTATTAAAATTGAACTTAATAGAGTAAACAACTTATCCATACACTTTTCCTCAAATAATTCTAAAAAACTATACCCATGCCCAAAAAACTCAAATTTGGGAAAAATGGAAGCCGGTACAATAGGTTTGAGCTAGATTATTGTGGACAGTGAGACTGTTTATGCTGATTCGGCAAGATTATTGTGTATGTATCTGTTGAAAACTCTTTTTTCTCAGTAACAAGAAACACAATGAGTTAAGGTTTTGTATCATGTACTGAAAATTTGGATGGATGTACATACTACAGTTGGTCCAAAGCTATAATTGATGCTCTGATTTCATCATTGAAGAAAAAGAAGGAAACACCAACCACTATCAATGGATGTGTTCTCCTAATATTGGTTAGTGTTGTAAATAAAAGTAGTTTGTTAAGTTGAGAATTCAAATTATTTTCTATAAACCAATATAATCTGATTACTGTGAGCTTGTATGTTTCTGTATTGGTTGCGTGAACGCACCTCCATGACAACTCCCAACATTGAAAAGCCATTTCCTAGGTTCCTGAAATGGAACTTACCAAGTCTGAATAGGGTAATCAAACAAAAGTTTTTGACAAACATCACATTAAAAGATGTAAGTTCCAATTCATATCTTATTGTACTTGTATCTTGTAACTATTTTGGGATATATATTAGTTCCTTTAAAATCAGAATGTAATATTTCACAAAAAATGGTTTTTATGTCACTGTTTGGTTATTACTTTTTTTATTCTCAGATTATGAAGAAAGGATTGAAGAGAACTAGAGAAGAAATGATGTTTATCACATCAATGAAGAACCCAGAAGAAAAAAAAACCAGTGGTGAAGGAGTTAGATGACAATGAACAACTTGATAGAGAAAAACCTGATAAGGGCAAACCATCAAGTGGTGATTATGATTTTTCCAAGGAAATGAAGCAATTGAATGATTTAGTTGAAGTGAATGTTACCGAACCAACAAAAAAGCAATCAAGGGAACATGATGTTTGGAATGGAAATGAAAAGGAAAAAATTATAAGAGATAGAGATGAAGCTCAAATGATTGTTTCTAAGTTGAGGATGAAGGATATATTCAACCAAGAAAAGATTGCCGAGTTGTCCAAGGAGAATGAAGCGTTGAGAAAATATATGCAAGACACTATTGACACGCAGCATGAAAAGGTAGATATAAATTAAATATTATAATGTCTTGCGTATTTTATATTCTTAACTATTTGGTGTAACTCTATGACAATGTGATTTTTAATATGATAAACCAATAGTGCAATGTACAAACATCAAAAGTATGCTTAACAATTTGGTGCAACAATGTCATAACTAATTTTGTACATATTTGTTGCACAAACCCTTTCGATCCCTGTTTTGTGTAACTATTATATATCTGATTGGTATAACTATATGTTTCTACATAGTTACCTATTTGGTGCAACTCTTTGTTACCTATATTTGTTTAACTATTGCATAACTATTTTTTGATATACATGGTTAACTGTATGGATCAGCAATTTGGTACCTATTTGATGTAATTCTTTGTTTGCAAATGATTAACTATTTGTTTTTCCAGATGGTTTGTTTTGGGGTAACTTTAAGTTGTAACTATTTTTGTGTAATTTTTTGGTGTAACTCTTTATTATGGGTTAACCGGGATTCCTTGCTGTGTTCATACAGAAAGTTGAAGTGCAGTCGGGCATCCTATCCGATGATAATGTTCGCACATTGCAAGTGACAGATTTCATGTTGCAAATAGTTAATAGAGACACACAGATCGTGGAATTTGAGTCATTGGTTCATAAAATGCGGAAAGAAAGAAGCTATGATTAAGGCTGAACATGTGACAGAATGTCACACAATGGTGATCTCTATTTTTCTAGTCTTTTTTTTTTGGAAAAATCCTCAATTGAATAAGAAAAATAGACTTCGGAAGCAAACGAAAAAAAGAAGAAGATATCGTAACTAGAGAAGTGAAATTGCGAAGCCAAATGGAACGAAATCGCAAGGAAGTCGTCTGTTGAAGAACACATTTTAAGGCAAAGAGATTATACAAAATGGCAATTCAAAATTCAAGAAATAATGATAATTTCTAATGAAATCTTTATATATTTGATTAGATACATATCAGTAAATCAAAAATGCATAATTTAAGTGAGGGTATTTAAGTAACAAAGTTTTGATTTCATTTGAATTTTGGATAGTACAATATGTTTTATTGAAATTGAACTTAATAGAGTAAACAACTTATTCATACATTTTTCTTCAAATAAGTCTAAAAAATTGTACCCACACCCAAAAAATCCAAATTTTAAATGGGACCCTATTAAATTTTTTTAGATATACATATAATATATAATTAATATTTTATTTAAAAATTATTCTTCTCATTTTTTGTGATAAAAAATTAATTATTATATCTTTATATTCAAGCTTTTCTAGTATTTTTTTTTCGTTTTGTCATTCATATATTCTCCTTGACGTTCTAGACTAAAAATTCTTGTGAACAAAATAAATTTTAAAATAATAAATGGTTATTTTACAAGAAAAATCTAATATATATATAATAAAACTAAAAAATAATGAAACAATAGCACTTGGAGAATAGAGATTGTATAAGTTCTGATTGATTACTTATTCGTCTCTCAAATCATCTCTTATTTCAAATCTTCACAATAAAATAATAATTGCATTAGATTAATCATATTAATAAAAAATAAAAAAAATTAAATTACTAATCAAATAAATCTAATACCTTTTCAATTCAATTTGAAATTAATACAACAAATTTGTGTATGTGACTATATGGGTTGGAGGAGAGAGATCACAAAACTAGCTTATCCTGTAGGGAGAAAAGAGAGAGAAAGAGAGACAATTTTGCATTGGGTGGTGTATAAATAATAGTTTTGTAGTGGGACATGTATAATAATATTATTTTTCATAATATGGAGTTGGTTGGTGCCATTAATAAAGAGAGAAGGGGGTTAACAGTATATTTATAGCCTTCTAGTCTTTAATTGTGGAAAAATGATATTTTTTGCCTTTTTAAGAAGGGAAAAATGGAAGTCGGTATAGTTTTTAGGACTTATGTGAATAAAAGTCCATTTTAGAAAAATATTTTGGATAAAAGTCCATTTTAATGCAAAATAGTTGAAGTACCCTCTAAGCAGACTTATTGATGCATCAAACTCCCTTTCTCTCCCCCTATTTTCTCTCATCTTTACTTTATTTCTTCCTATTTTTTTTTCTCTCTCTCTTTCTCTCACTAACCTCCCTATTTTCTCTCACCGTTATTCTCTCGCTTCCTCTTCCTCTATTCTCTCTCTCTCTCTCTCCCTTTTTCTCTTTCAAACTCTTTATCTCCCCTGTGTAATCAAGGCACCATTACTCTCCTTCCATAATTTCTCTTTCTCTCTCTATTGAAGAAGTACGAAAAATTGATATTCAATGACATAGGATACAAAGACTGACACCAAAGAGTGACGCAAATATCACATGTATCTATTTAATGTCATACTTTGATGTATCTTTTTGGTGTCACTCTTTATCTTATCTACCATGTGTCACTGTATGTTATCCTTGTTTGCTTGGTGTCACTTTGTGATGTATTTCTTTAGTGTCGTATTTTTTTCATTATATGATTGGTGTCACACTATGATGTATCTGTCATGTGTCACTATATGCCATCTTTTCATACTTTTTTAATAAACAGAGAACTTAAGGGGGGGGAGGAGAGAGAGAGAGAATATGGGAAAAGAGAGAGTAACGGTGCCTTGAATACGCATGGGAGAGAAAGAGTTTGAGAGAGAAAATAGGAAGAGTGAGCGTAATGGTGATAGAAAATAAGGAGAGTGAGAGTATAAGAATAAATGTTCAAAATTCAAACGAATGATAAAATCAAATCAAATCAAATCTTTACATATTTGAAAAGAAAATAAACTGTCAATTAATTGTGTATTATTTAAAGAAGGGTAATTAAGTAATAGTGGAAAAAAGAAAACTAAATTGTGTACCTAATAACAAGAAATCTATATATAAGAGGAGTTAATAGCATAAAAATTTGAACTGTAAACTTTCTCTGAAATAAGTCTTAGAAAATGTATCCACGCCCAATTTTTCCTTTTGACCATTGAAAGAAAGACTTAAGAGAGGGGGTTGAGCCTTTTAGTCTTGGCCCTTCTAAGAATTTTTGTGAGGTGAGGCCTTTTCAAACAAAAATTTCTAGGTCAATTAAGTTAGACATAAAGATAATAATTTTTATGGAAATTTGAAAACCGGTACAAAATTTTGGACTTCATTGAGCTACATTACATTAAGGAAACTTATTTGACCCTAAGTGCATTTTTCTGAAAAAAAAAGACTAAAATGTCATTTATTACTCCATTACTCTTTGATTTAATTTTTTCATCTCTCTCTCCCCTATTTTCTCTCACCGTTACTCTTTCTCTCCTTATTATCTATCTCTTTTTCTCCTTATGTTAACCTTACAACAACACAATTACACAACCCAGTTATACCAATTAGTTATAATTATCCTATAATACACCAAACAGTTACTTATATATTCTAATAAATGAAACATTTACACTAAACAATTATATTAAATTGCAACACCAACCCAATTTGTTATTCAGTTGTTTACATAAACCAAAGAGTTGTATCATTTAGTATCATGACATGACTACATCAATTATATACACCAAATTAGGTTTATTATTACACAAAAGAGTTTACTATTATACCAAATTTGGTGTATATAATTGGTGCAATCATGTCATGTTATTAAATGATGCAATTTTTTGGTTTATGCAAACAACTGAATAACAAATTGAGTTTGTGTTATAATTTTATGTAATTATTTGATGTAACTGTTTGATTTATTAGAACACATGAGTAACCATTTGGTGTATTATAGAGCAATTTTAACTGATTTAGTGTAATTGATTAATGTGATTATATTGTTGTAATGTTGATATAAAGAGAGAGTAACAGTGAGAGAAAATATGAGGGAGAGAGTGAGATAGATAGATGAAACAATCAAATTAAAACTTTAAATATTTTAAAAAATAAATAAATTATCAATGGGAGATATGGAGAGAAAATATGAGAGAGATGGAGAGAAAATAGGAGAGAGAGAGTCAAAGATTAAAAATTATACATAATTTAAGGAAGGGTAAGTATGTAAAAAAAATTCAAATATTATTTGAATTTTGTACTTAGATGTTTTATTAAAATTGAACTTATTAGAATAAAATATTTATTCATACATTTCATCTCAAATAAGTCAAAAAAATGTATCCACACTAAAAAACCCTAATTTTTACTTGGGACCTCTCATTTTTAGGGCTCTAGGCAATTGGTTTGGGGTCTGGGCAGGCCTGGCCCTGGATGGTAAACGAAGACTATAGAAACAATTTTTCAAAAATACCCCAGTCAAAGGTCACATGTGTGATGTGTGTCTCAATCCATTCGTTGCAAAACAAAATTTTGGCGGGAGGGGCAAACTAGAACCGTTTTGATAGTTGAAAGATAAAATCAAAACTTAAAGTTCAGGGGTTCCTTTAAAATTAAACTCGAAAGAAATATTTAATCCACTCTAAACAGAATGGTTTCGCACTGGACCGTTTTTTCTACAATCTAGCCACTTATCCGTTTTCCTATGTACCAAACAACCCCGAAAGTGATAGCATGAAAGCCTAGTGCCAACACTGATTCTCACCCATGAATTGTCCTGCCTGCAAGATCACATCACATAGTGCATTTTTGACTCTGTCCATAAGCCATGTTGTGGCTTTTTGGATACAGTAGTTGGGCTGCCCTTATTGTTTTCTGTGGATACTGACGTGGATAAGCCATTTAATGTGATTGGTGTTGCTACTAATGCTAGCCAACTCTGTTGGCGGAAGTTTTCGTGGCCATCCAAAAGGTGGAACTCGAACTCTTCCTTCTACCTACGCATGGAGATGCGAAAAGTAGTGGATAGAAATTATGTGACACATCACTCAAACTTATCTCCTTTCTTCAAAGCCTCACGTGCTCCTCACGAACAAGACTTTGCATTTTGAAGGAACTAATCGTGAAAAATGCTAAGAGATTAAATTCTCAATTGCCAAAATATTAGTACACTCTTAACTACAAGTAACTATTAAAGTTGGTTTTTAACATTTCAAATTTAATACAATGTATTTACACAAACATTTTGTGATAAAAGATATCTCGTAAAATAATGTATATTAGAGGTTATTTGTGTCTACAAATACTGTATAATATGAGTAATTTTGAAGTGGATGTTGATAGCCGTTGGATGAGTCTTTTTGAGACCGTCGGATAAGTTTATTAAAATCTGTTCTATTTTATATTATAGATTATCACAATTTAATTGTAAACTATCATACGATGTGGTGAATCTCATATTGTAGTACATTATGTTTGATAGGATAAGTTTTGGGTCACATGGTTTTACAATGTTATATATATGATATCAATGATTTATGTGGTTTCTTTTAATAACGATATTTTTTACCTTTAATTAAAACACTACAAAAATTGATAATTATGGCCCAGTGACTTTGATTGGACAATTTTGGTATTTCTTTTGATCCACAAACTATCAAATAACAAAATCTATTTGTTTGTTTTACCTAAAAAATAAAATGAATATATAATAGAGAGAAAATGAAATCAAACCAAAAAAAATGTTAGCAAGAGTTTCCAATCAATTTATTTATTATCATCATGGCCGTCAAAACATACTCAAACAGTTAATAAGAAATTGAACTATGATGGTTAAAAGTATTTTCCACAAAAAAAAAAAAAAAAACCAAAAAAAAAAGTTGAAAGTGCAGTGAAACTTTTTTGGGTAATCAAATGACAGAGTTGTATACTAAAAGTTTAATTTTGTAATGAAATTCAATTTATTATTGAATAAAAGTTCTTCATTTTCTATTGAGAATTTGTATGGGGGAAATATTTGCATTATATTAAATATATGTTATGCATGTTTGTCTTTTATTTTACATTGTAAATAATTTGTTGTGTAGAGTTTGGTTTATACATATAAGATTAGATTATTGGATCCTTAAGCTCACGATCTTAGATGGAATTGGACACACTATCAGTAGGATTGTAGTGCAATCTTCTGGCATAGTCTGTCTGGGATATAAGAGATTGTCTGATGTCTTAGATTATTGCACTACTACACTTTAGGTATTGAACATAACCGCTACTGAGGTTGTTATTTTTTTACTGACTAAATAAGAAAATAAATACCTCATGATTATTATCATTGTTTATGCTCTAAATCTTGAAATATTTAACAGACAAGTACATATAATGATTGTTACTTTAATTCATCAAAAAATAAGATTAATTTGAATCAACAAACTCGATGAATTAGGAGATTATTATTTGTACAATGGAAAATAATTAGAAACCACATCTCGGTATTTAAAAAAGTTGATAATGTCCTCTTGAAAAAGCTTATAAGTTTTGTACATGTCAAACTCTGCAGGTAGATTTAATTATTTGACATGACAAATTAGTTAATTAGTAAGATTTCAAGGATAAAAAAAGTAAATTAAATATAATTGTCAATAATTTAATTAATTAATAGACATTTATAATCTTAAAAATGGAGAGATTATTAAGCATATAATAACAAGAAACTCGAAATATAATTTTGAGATAAGGTCCGAGAGATCAATAATAGATTTTTAGTGGACTATCTTATTATTAATAGACCGTAAGATGTTTGTTCTGGATTGGACATAGGATTCTTAGGCCCATTGGTAGCTCGACCCTTATTTCTCCTTAGGGTCTCTACTATAGCCTATAAATAAACGCACTACTTGGTTCTCTTAGCTACAGACTTTATATTCACGTTTAGAAGAGGAGAGAGAGAGAGAATCAGATAAAATTCAGAGAATTGAAACTCACACTATATTTGGATTTTGGCATAAAAAGACATATGGTAGAAGATCATGAAGTTCATTGAACCAACTGTTTGATCTGCATCTGTCTTCGTTCGTGCGAATTTGTTGGCCAAACGTAAACCCTAACTTCTCCTTGTGTGGTTAATAGACGAATAATTTTTTTTGCAATTAATTAAACACCCTGTCAACGGATCTTGGGACTATCATCTTAGTAGTAAATGTATTCATTCGACATAGCAAAAGTTTACAAGTTTAATAGTTTTTAATGGTTACCAAATAGTAAACAAAGCAAAAGAAATCTAAACTAGCAAAAGTATTGGCTTCATAAGGACTTACAACAATTTAGGCCTTATAGAAAATCATGAGAGAAGCTTAACAACCAGCAAGTGAATTAGAAGTGGAGGACTCCACATGTGAAGAAAGA